>BMAV01025190.1:354580-373010 GCA_019973955.1 Trichonephila inaurata madagascariensis | reverse complement strand
CAGTGGCGCACACAAGGGGGGTGTCCTAGGGGTCCGGACCCCCCCCATAGCCCTTGATTTTTTTTCGATTGGTTATAATCCTACGTATATATTACGTAAAATTTAATTATATATTTGTTACTAATAATTAATTTGATTAATTAATGCGAATTATTTATTCAATAATTAATTTTATATTGTTTTTGTTCCCGAAAATCGACAAAATCAAAAGAATATGTTGTGCGGCGTTTTGGAGCATACCAAAATGGTGGACTTTCGACCCTGGACACCTCCTTGAAAATTTTTTGTGTGCGCTACTGTTAGCAGGTGATGCACACAAGGTTGGAATTTGGAGGTTTTAAATCCTTTCCATATACGAAGAGATAATTTTTAGCATAAAGATAACGCCCTGGCACTTTCCACTATTTAAAAATGTAAGCCCCTTCCATACAAGTGGTCTGTTTTCCATTACCAAAAGCCAATGCACAGTTTTTAGGCAATTTATTGGCAGTAATCAAATATATATCATAGTATAGATGAAAAAATATTCAAATTTCTCGAAGAATTTTAAAAATTTCGCCTGAATTTGTGGCTTTAAGAATTATTCGGTTTTTTCTTTATAGAAATTGCTTATTGTTTCATAACGTAAAATCAAGGTGTATATTTTGTAGAAATTAAAGAATATAAGAATATAAAGTGCGCGCACAACTGAAGGGAACTATTTACAATAGAAAGCAAATTCTTTGTAAAATAATTCCAATAACATAACTGAACACGCAGTGATTTCTTAAATATTTTGAGAATTAAGAGAAAAATGGATTCAATATGGCACAAATACACCCATCATATAATCAGTTATAAAGTCACACGAAGTGTTTCATCCTCTAACATTAAAAAAACAACAACCAAGGTTTATATATACATAAGACCAAGTTTTCATACCTCCTTTGCCCTGTCATGTAGCAAGATTGCATGAAAGGGTAATAGGTGCTGTTAACAACGTTGACAATACAATGATGAGCAGGTGGTTGCGGTAGCCTAGGAGTCAAGAGTTCGAGTCTAGCACTGCTGAAGATTCGCCATGTAGGGGAGAAATGCACGTTAAATATGTCGAAACTCAAACGTTCTCCCTTTGGTGTGGAAGTTAGGAGTGTGTGTGTGTGGGGGGGGGTGCCTGCTCAGGTGTCCTCATCACTTAACCATAGTTCAAAATGACGAGGTCCGTCGCCAAAAGTCTTACAGTAACTGAATAGTGCAACGTTAATATTCACTCACTTACCATGTTGAACAGTGTGGCAGGCGCTGGACTATTGCAATAAAGTATGCCGTGTAACCACGGTTTCACATACAGAATACATGTAAAGTACGTAAAAAGAATTGTTTCTGTGTTCTTTCATATTTTTTTTGCTACATTCTTAGTTTTTTTTACCCCAGCGCTTCGAAATTCGCGGGAAGGAATAATGAATAATCTTGTATATAGTGCCCGTCATTTGATGATATTGCCAACTTAAACTCAAGGGCGCAACAGCCCATGAGAGCCAGGGCCTACTGTGCCCATCCCATACGTGACCATTGGACGTTGAGTTGCATTAATAGAAGTCCCAATCAGATGGTCAGTTTGAAGCGAGACCTCCTGTATATAAGTCCCCAAGCAAGCTTGGTACTCATTTATCGAACCACTGTAGTAGGGATGAAAGGCTGAGTCAACCTTACCCAGCCCGAGAAAATAGAACCCGGACCTGTGGGGTGGAAGCACGATACACTACCACTCGACCACTGGGACTTTATTGCCAACTACAACTGCAAAATCTGAATGAAACAAACTGAGTCAAAGTCACAAAACTTAATAAAAAAAAAAATTATAACTAAATTCTAAATGCATGGGACTAAACACTATATATTTATATTTAATAAAGCAGGACTGTCACACAACATTAATTTAATATCCACGTTAGGCATTGATACAATACAAAAGTATGGACCTTAAAGAGAATAAAATATTTCACATTTTAAGGTCATTACGGAGGGCCAAGACATTCATTATTTCCAAATTAAAATCAAGGCCTCAACTACCAAATCTCAAATGAACAAAATATCCCAAGTACCCAATCGATCATGTGCGCACCTTGGCTCCAGAACCAGAGGGGGTGGAAAAGAGGAGGGCAGGTGGTGTGCAGTTGGAAACGCTAATTAAGCTCTTCCATAATGAGCCCATTACGCACCTTGCTCAGAGGGAAGGTCGTACCTGTTCCAGACGTTTTTATGACGTCGTTAGGTGTGCGGAGATTAGCATTCGATTTTGAAACGCTGCAGTCGTGGGTTGGTGGATTAGCAACACCCAGGACACTGGTTGTCGTGAATTTCCCCGCTGAAAGACAGCATATAAAGATATATATGGAAGGATCACTTCGAATTGCAGTTTAAATGTAAGATCTTAATGTGAATAGGTAAAATGGGGAACCAAAGAAAATTATATAAAAAACAACTATCTTCCAAAATGAGTTGCTGATTGGAGTTTATTATTTAACTGTGTAATTCATAGGTGATGGTGCTTAATTTAAGTGTTCCTATTCCAGAGAAAAATATACTACCTCATCAAAATTATTGAAAGAAATAGAAGAATTTTAAAATTAAAATAAGATTATTTAAAAAGAAACATTTAAAAATTTGATTTACACGATGAACCTCTGAAATGTGAGAACACATTTTCCTGCTTGAGTTGAATGCTCTCTCTCTCTCTTTTTTTTTTTTAGTAGTTTGGAAAAAACATGGTTAAACTGAGCACAAATTTAAAAACAGTTCGTTAAATACATGAAATTAATATTTAATGAGAACAAACACTCCGAATTCCTTAAAATTTCATGAATTTTTTTTTAAAAGAAATATATACACACTAGTTCTTCCGTTCTTCACACGGGTGAATTGACAAATTAAACAATACAGATTGCAGGATAAAGTTTTTAATGAGTTAATATTACGTGAATTGAAAATTTAAAAAAAATCTTTTTGCACACACACACATATCTCAGCTGAAAAAAACCCACCAGTTTGTTAAAAATTTTAAGTCTGTAGATCTAATAGTAGATGAAAAAAAAAAAAATCCTTTTTATCAGCTAACTCCACGTAACTCTCTTGTGGGTCGATTTTTGAAAACACCTTCCTAAGCTGATCTGTTTAGCAAAAGTAACAAATTGTTACAAACTTTGCGTAATGAACGCTTAAAATAGTATACATTTATATCTGGAAGTGTAATAAGTTAATTTTACTTTTTGTTGTATTTATTTTATGTTAAAATTGTAAGCAGCCTCACACTGCGCCTGTACAAAGCTTTAACCTGTACTGTTTAAGCTTTCGCAGTTCCTGGGGCCTGGCGTAGACAAAACAAAATGCTAAGTTGTGCTTCACGCATAAAAGATAGATATATGCTGTCGCGGGCTTTTTTGCAGATGGCAGAATTTTTTCCTACTTACTTGACAATTATATAGTTGTATTTTGGATACTTAACAAAATATCTTTATAAATTATAGCCTATGTGTTAAGCTATATTATTGTAAAGTTTCATTAAAATATATTCAGTTGTTTTTGCGTGAAAGAGCAACAAACATACAAACTTTCACGTTTATAATATTAGTAAGGATATACATTTAATTCACAGCATTATGGTCTGATATCTTTGTGAAAAATAACGTGGATTGCTTAGGTTCAATTGAATTGCATTTAAAATTTTTTCGAGGAGGAGGCTGGAAGTTTAATTATTTAAAAGTTCTTTTAAATTTTTAGTTAAGAATAATACTGATTCTAAATTGTAATTAGTCTAAGTACTTAATTTAATGTTCCATTTGCTAATATTCAAGATTGAAAAGAAAAAGGTTTTCGGATATACACCTCGACTTGAAAAGAACTGTACTTCTAGATCTGACTCCACGGAAGAATATGACAGGCGCACATATGCAAATTTTCTTAGATTTCTCGAGAAAACACATATACGCGTTTGATTGTCAAAATTCCACTTTTCTAGTTACCCTGAATGTCATTTATTAGTCGGAACAATTTTGTATGGAAAGAAAAAAAAATATTTAAATCATTTCATAATAGTAATGCAATAATTTATTTTATAGGGTAATTATTGTGGACCTGCTCTGTTAAAAAAACAACAAGGAAAGAAACAATCATTCTTCTCACAAAGATATCACACAAATGATTTATACCAACTACTTTTTTTATCTCATACATAACCACGTTCATTAAGGTAATATATCAAATTGTGAGAGAAACCACAAAAAATACCAATGATAGTTAATAGTTCGTTGGCTCTTTTCAAACACCGCCCACATCATAACTAGAAATTAATTATTGCTGCGGTCAACTTTTTGTGTGTGCCAAATTCGTCTGCACGAAAATCGTTACAGCTATTTTATTTTAAGAATTTTATTACCGAAACACCAAGTCAAAGAACTTTCCGAGTATCAAATCAATGAGTTTCGAGCTGATAGCGTTTTCGATTTAAATCGGTTTGCCTCCCATTTTTCAAAAAAAAAAAAAAAAATGCGAATCATTCATTTTCCCTTGCGTGATGTTACAATCGCACATTCTCTTTTTATTACTACGGCTACTTCCCTTCCCCCAACGTCTTTTTAAACGAAAATTTGACAAAGTAAAGGTTATTTGTATCACTGAAGTGGATTTTGTAAATAAAAAATGTATAGCTTCACTTTTAGCGTTCAAAAGAAATAAAACTTGTACTTTTTAAGTAGGTATCTTTAGCTATGATTTTAATGTATGATTCAACAAATGCTGTTATTTATGTAACTGATTGAATATTGATTAAACTTTAGCATTCAAAATAAATCAAGGAACGATGAATCGTAGCTCTGGTTTTGAAAAGATTACATACACATTCATCCTGGGCCTGAAATAAAGCAAAATGCTTCTTATTTGATTTTTTTAAAATTAATGTCGCAGTCTAAATCCACGTGAAAGCTATTTGTAGCGGACTTGGTAATTCTGAACCTCGGTCGAGTGACGAGGACGACATCTAAACTGGCAACCCATTTTCCAAATTTCGATACCACGCCAACGGAAAAACTTTCAGACTCGACAGTTTCAACGTGCATCAGCCTCCCAAAACACGGTAGATCTTCAGCGAAACAAGGATTCGAATTCACTGGTCATGAGTTTATGATCATAACCATTCGACGACCGCAGTCATACAAAAGGAACCCGAAATTAACCATGGTAAAGGGCTAAGTGACGCCTGTCGTTAGCCGTAGCTTTGAGCACCATACAGGTGACAGAACGATTTAGCTCGGTTTCACCCCAATTTAGAGGGAAAACACCCTTGGGGTGGTTAGAGGCCTCCCACCTCTCTTCCCCTTCCTCCAACCTCACGAGATGACTTGCGGCTCGACGGCTATTTTAGAGTACCTCCATGCTGCGAAGGCACTATACATTTATAAACATCCATGTCTTCTTCGGGATTCGAACCCAGTCCCAAAGGCACAGCAGTCAGCGTCGCTAACCACTATACCGGATGGGCGACAGATATACGTACTTTTTTCACTAATGGCATAAACCTGAAATTATTCAACCATTCTGTATTTAATGACACATAAAGGACATGAAGGCATACATTGGAAGGACTGCTCCTAGTAACTGCTTATGATACTTAAAAATTATAACAATGCAGTGATTGTGAATACTAAGCACTTACGAGAGAAGAAATGTACACAATAATTAATCGAATTTCAAGTTTCTCTAATAAGAAAATAGTTTTAAAACTTTAAAAAATTATATAAATTTATTATTTAAAGATATAAATTAACAAAATCAAGGCTCTAATCCAGAAAATAATCTCTCGTTTTTGTAAACTTCGGACTCTTTTTCGTGATAAGTCTCTTTTTAAAATACTGTGATTTATTAAGCGTTCCTGACCTTTTGCACTTTTAACAATTCCACAGAATGTGTCTGAAATGCCATTCTAGAGCAGAAATTTAAAAATATTGCCTTAATTTACTGAGAATAGATTTTGGGAGAATTATTCTTAGGAATTCGACCCTTTTTAATATATTCTAAAAAAAAAAAATTAATTTCGTTATTTTTTTACGAGACATTTGTGAATGTTTGGAAACCAATTCCCCAAGGAAATACCCGAGGACAAGCCACAAAACTCATTCCAAAACATTCCTCGTGGAAAAAAAAAACCCCATCCAGCTTTGCAACCCTGGAGGCTTCATCTCCGGTTATCACGACTGCACTGAGGTAACGCCAGATTATGAAGGATGACATATGGAGGATATAAGGACGCAATATGGGTGGTCTTTGATTTCCTTATGGTGCTTTCATGGAAATATAGTACTTCAAATGGCTATCAATATCGATTTGAGTCACATAAATTCCATATTGCGCAGTATCAGTGACTTATTAGCTGAACAGATGAATTATTAGGAAAAAGTTCTGGCATGAGACCATTCTTGTAGTCAATAATAATGACGAAAACCTCCGTCTTTGAAAAGCTACAATACAGTTTTCAGTGCATACAAAAAGAGGATATGTTCCGAACCATGATTTTGAAAGGCACATAAATGGATAATTTTCATGATATTTAGTGTCACTTAGATTAGAATACATGTATACAATTGATTTAAGATCATTTTGCCAAATAAAAAATATTGAAATACAATATTTCGGCAAAAAATTAACTTAGAACAACCTTTTTTTCAAAATGTTCTCCTTTCGTGACAAATGCTTCTATTATAATAATATTTTGCCTGTATATAGTTCAGATCTCTGTACAGAGGCTCAACTATGAATTTTGAAAAATTCACATTATTTTCGGAGTTACAATCATTTGAAATATATATATAATTATCGGCGTTCTTTCCTTAAAATTTCTCCTCTCTGTTGTCGTAAAACACGGATAAACCCAATTCTAAGTTATATATTTCAAAAATTCTAGTTGAGCCTCTGTAAAGAGGTCTGAGCTATATACAGGCAAAATATTATTATAATAGAAGCATTTTTCACAAAAGGAGAACATTTTGAAAAAAAGTTTATTCTAAGTTAATTTTTTGCCAAAATATTGCATTTAAATATTTTTTTTTTTTGTCAAAATGTCCTTAAAATAATTTTATATATGTATTCTAATCTAAGTGACACTAAATATCATAAATATTATCCGTTTATACGCTTTTGCAAAATCACGGTTCCGAACGTAGTCGGATACCTTAATCAGACAATATAATACCTACTTTTTTTTAAAAAAAAAAATCGTGTATAGCAGTAGTCTTCAAACTGTGTTCCACGGAGCCCTGGGGTTCCTCGAGTCACAGTAAAAAAACCGGAAAGAAAACTATAAATTAGTACACAAAATAAATTCGCGTTCTCAATGAAGCTTGAAGAAGCAAAATTATCTAAAACTCATTCCAGTCATTAAAAGTGAAAATTATAAAAGCTTTATTTTGCAATACTTTTTTTATTGTTTACAGTCCTTGGTTCCACGAAATAATTTTATATTCTTTAGTTTAATTTTTTGCAAAATTAAATAGTTTTCATAATCTAATGAAAATTGCATGTTTTTCATTTGTGGAAAAAAAAGCACCTATTATAGAAACACCTACAAGAAGGAAGATTCAAGGTTAAAATCTAAATTTAAACAAGATTAACTACTAAATTTTAAGTTGCAAATTCATGCACAATACATAGGCTTTCTCACACAACTATAAACATTTTAATGCCATTCTGAACAATGTACTTAAGTGAAAATTTTCTCACGACGTAAAAGGCTACAAAAATAAAATATAAAAACCACGGAAATGCAGAAAATGAGATGCAGCAGCAAATAACTTCAATAGACCTAGACTTCGATATTTTGTGTCGTCAGTTGTGTTTTCCATTTATAAAAGAAAATGAAATTATCTTTTATACTATAAGAGAATGCAAGTATTCCAATGAAAGACAGCGTTTAACTATTATTTGATTACAGTAATTTCATAGTTTGGTTCAACAGTTCTTAAAAGAATTATGACAAATAATTCAAAAAATTCCTCAAGTAATATTCTCTTATACAGGGTTTTGATTAGATGTTGATCAATGGTGCAAACTGCACTGAGGCTATCAACGACGTATCTCATAATTTTGAACCATGAACAAGTAACGAGGACGATATCCAAGCTGGCAGTTCACTTTTCAAATTTCCACATCACACCAATGTGATGATTTTGAGCTTCAACAGATTTAACGTATACCTTTAGTGGCACCATGACTCAAAGCCACATATCAGCAGAAATAATTCCCCTCTCCCCCTGCCATGTAAATTGGTGACCATGATTACTCAACTAAAGCAGTCATAATCTTATATTAGGAGTTAATATTTATTTACAAAACTCAATACTTTCACTAGAATTTTACTGATATACTGGTTGATGATCATTTCTGTTCAGCCCAAATTAAATGTGTAAATATTTATACTATATATATATTTTTTTAAAGAAACTTGTAGAAACACAGAACTTTTTAATTTCCTCAACACATTAAATTCGATTCAAAAATATTCGAGAAAATGAAGATAAAAAAAAAGGACTGGAAACACAATACATATTTTAAAGGATATGCTTCCTGTTTGGTGGCAATAAATTTTTTCCTCTACAATCCAGCAACTCTGAACTTTTTTCACAATATATAAAGGTTATAGAGTGAATTACCATACTGTTATCTGAAATAACATGCTTAGTGGAAATATCAGCAACTAAAATTTAAAGAATAATGAATTTTTTTTTTTTTAAAAAAAAATAAACTTTAAATAAATTTTTTCATATACCCCTGCCCCCCGTTTTTTTTTTGTAACATTTATCTTTTTTGTGTGAGAGTGTATAAAAGATCCCCCTTCCCCAATTTCATTATTTCTGTACAAAAATACTTAATTGTATAAAGACATATTTTAAAACTGGACAAATTCGATATTCACATGAGCAAATAAGATTACAAATCTGTGTTTTTCGAACTTTTCGAGAGACAAATTCACTCCCTAAATGCCCTCAACTGCCTCTCTACCTGTAATGCGGGACCCTCTTACAGCAACATAACTTCACTTCAGTTAAAATACGAGAAACCTCAAACTGCTTGTAATCCGCTTCTGAGATTTAACCTTCCAATTCAAAAAAAAGTTCTTTTCCCCCGTTTCCCTTTTGGCAGATTGGCCGGGCCGCTTCGCAACTTAACAAGGTCAAGAGACTTCCTTGTTGCGCAGGTAAGAAACAACTCAACCCCAGACACACTGAGCAGACGACCTTTTACAGTTGCTCCAAAGAGAGGAAGAAGAGGGTAATGGGAACGAAAGACCCCGTTGCGACATTCTTTTTTCGTTCGTTCTTTTTCGAAATAGGAAAAAAAGGGGGTTTTCGAACAATTCTGACGAGAAAATTATAAGAAAACATGATTTACGATCCGAAATCGAACAACGCTGAGTCACGAAACACGCCTTTTTTGTTCGATTCATGATTTATCAAAGAGACATTTTTTTCAATCACAGCCTCCGTCTGTCAATAAGGCACAGAGGGGGGAAAAATCGACTTTCCAGCAGATGAAATCTACCAGAGTGATCTGTCACGAAGTGAATTGAATCTTCCGAAGCCACGCCAGGAATGTCGACGGATGTACGTGCGGATCTGATATGGCGGCCATTTCAGATCTCCACCCAATAATACTCTTTTTAGAAATGCGTATTATATGTTACATTCTTTTAAAAAAAATTCTTATATATCAGGGAAGATCTTATACATATTTTATTATTCTCAAAATAACTTTTCTATTGATATTTACCAAATTCATATTCCATTAGCTAAAAACACATTATAAGAAATACCTCGTAAAATTGCTGGCTAACAATATTTCTAGTTTATTTAGTTCTCTCCAGTATCACAATTTTTAAAAATGTTCAAATTTCATTTTAAGAAAAAATATTTTTGTCTTCTGTCAACGAAATATAATTTTTTTTCGAACTGCTTATTTTAAAAGCAAAAAATCTAACAAAAACATGAATATTTGTAGATGCAATTATCTTAAAAAGCAACCCCCCCCCCCCTATTTCGTGAAGAACATGTCAAGGTTCTCTAAAAAAATTCAGAAATTTTTATGATCAATAGCAGTTTATAACTGAAAGAATTTATTTCTTTTAAGACTTCATTTTGAAATTCAAAACGTTTTTATAAAACTTTCAGTGTAACACATTTGTGGAAAAAAATAAGGCATTGCAAGAATGAATTTGTTGTTTTGCCCCTGATTATTATAACACAAATATATTATTTTTATAATGACAGGTGAATATCTTACTTGAATTCAATTATATATGTTAAAAAAAAAGTGTGGCTCGGATAAGATTTTACAATGATATCATAATAAACAATTTATTGATGAGAATAAGTTACAATAGAAGTATTACATAGTTTCGAGCGCGTTTAAAATTTACTAACATGTAATAATTCACACTTAAATTTTCCCTCGAAGGATTTTAATACATAATAATCTTGAGCCCTCCAATACTTCACGTGATATTTTTTAAGTTTACTTGCCTAAAGAGAAATAACCATAACTTATCTCCTGAAAAACTGTCACTTGAACGTTTTTAAAAGAAGATGATGCAATCTTGCATCACCTATGGATACGGACCAATCAGAATAGCCTTTACCAGAAATCATGATTCTAACAGCTTCCGATTGGTTAAAACTATTAAGGCTGTTTTCGGTAAAAATACGAGAGCTCTAACTAAACGCCAAGCACATTTTCAGACAGAAAAATGACCCAATTTCCATGGAAATTTGCAATATTGTAACTCGTACCTCTGTTAACAATGCAGTGTTTTTAAAAATTTCAAAATATTTCGTGAATACTTTTTTTTTTGTTTTAATACGTGAAGGTAAAGCCCATTTAACATTAGGGTATAGGATAAAAAATGCGAAACACATTTTATACCAGAAAAAAATGGATCAACTCGGTTAAAAATGGGAAGTATGACAAAAAAATTGCTGCTCTCTAAAACATAGTGAATCCAGAATATCATATTAATTTTTCATTTGTTTTATATCTGAAAAAATGTTCCAAATTCGGATCCTATTCTTGAACATGAACCGAAAACAGCCTTAAAGGTTATCTCTTGAGCAAACAATGAATGCTATGTCCGCGTCGCTGTTTGTTGTGTTTATGATGCACTTTTTGTGTTGACACTTTACCCGTGTGTAAAATAAAATGAGGATTTTAAAACAGCAACATGTCTCCTCATCTATCCATTTATGACTACAACAAATTGATTTCATCACCCTAAATGCACACTACTACAAACGAAATCTTCATATATGTATATCTTATTATTGTAAAATACATAGGATAAATGAATTTCTAATCAATTCCAGTCAATTGTTATTTTTCAGATACGACGATGAATAAAACATTACCAATTGGCTGGAGAAAAAAATATTTTAAACATCCTCCAATCTAAAGACAGAAATAACAAACACACCAGAAAATTTTTCACTTTGCAAGGCCTTCCAGAAGAAGACAAAAATCAATTTCACAACGAAGTGCAGGCCTCCCCTTTTGTTCTCCCCCACCTACAGGAGGCTTTTTTACCCTCCTCCCCCAATTTGAAGGGGAAGGGAGAGAGATGATAAATTCTTCCAGGCTACAAAGATGGGATGCACATTGAAAGCATCCTCCCCAAGAGAAGATGGAAAAACTGTTGCTGCTCTTTTTTTAGTGTGTGCATCAAGAATTATCCAACCCCCTTCCCCCGACCAGCGAATTTATGTGCGAAGATGTCTTTTAGATATATATTTATTTTTTCGTTTTTTTCCTTCTTTGTAAAGACATGGCAAATGGTAGCTTGTTTAGCCATTCAATTGGTGCACTTTTAAAGCAAAATTGGGGATGGGGGATCATACTAAAAGACTAGAGAAAGAAACGAAGCAGACGGCCTTTTAATTCAATTGCTGAAATCCTCATCCAGCTCAAATTCTTGATCGATAGCTGCTGAAAAGGAAAAGCTCATTGTTTATATTATATTCCGTAATTGAAACCGTTTTCGATCACGTAAAATAGAAGCTACAATTTTTCGTTCTAATGCAAAGAGACCTCTTGTCCTTATTTCAAATAATGTGCAGCAAAATAAGGTTTAAACAATCATGTGCTGAATTTTTTATGATTTGAAGTATTCTAATAAAAGGAACATTTTTAGAAGAAAAAAAAACATTAATGGTATTAAATAAGTCTAAAACCGTAGCCATGTATACACAATATATGTTTTTATTTTGCATGAATTTAAATATATCTTTATTACTTCTGACAAAAATAGGATAATTTGTGCTGTTGAAAGTTTTCTGAACTTGGACTTGGCAATCTTTTTATCAGGATTTGTAAAATAAGTATTAATATCATTTGTGGCGGTTCTAAATTTTATAAGATTTTTGGAGTAAGAAAAATGTGTGCGAAATTATACACAGTCGGACTCCGATTTAATGAATTCATCGGTACCAAACATTTCATTCGTTAATTCGAGGTTATTCGTAATATTGGGGTAAAAAAAAATTCGCACTTATCTTTTAGAAATTCTGTAAAAAGCAATTGCACAAAAAAAAAATCCAGTTAGAAACTATACATTTTTTACTCAGCAATTAAAAATACTATTAACAAATTTGTAAGCACCAGTTAATAAGAAAATTTAAAAAATATTGATGATTAGATGTTTAACAATCTTTTTGATTCCTGACTGGAAAGAGTTCTTTTTCGCCTTTATATGTATAAGAGAAAATACAGCATCATTTACATCCTACTACATGTGGTATGTTTTAACAATTTCCAAACAATGTAAGGCGTTAGAAAATTTAACAGTTTTGATAGGAGTTTCAGAAAGGTAAAAATTCACGAGATAGGTTACACTCATCTGCACTTGTAAAGTGTAATAATGGGCCCTTTGATACTTACAAGAAAAGTATTTTTCTGTTCCGAACAAAAAGGATGTGTCAATAGAAAAGAAATTCAATTTTTTCTAATTCAAACTGATATAAAAAAAAAATTTCGGCTGTTGAAATAATTCACTAACTCGGGGTTTATTTTTCATTATGTAGGGGTCGTAAATCGGGTCCGAATGTATATAGGGTGCAAAACATGTTCCACGAACACGTAAAAGCATCGATTACTCAACATTTTTAGCACAGGATTGTAGAATATTTTTCTACTTTAACGTTTAATTTCAAGAACAAATACGTTATTTCATGCACTTCACCTCATATACTCAAATTCAATCCGTGAACCCGGCCGAACTATGAAACTGAAAGTTCTAATCAAACATTTATTATATTTTGAATTTTTAAATTATAGGGTTTTTAAACACATAATATATATAATTCAGAAGTTACAATATCTTTAACATTTTCCGCCGACAATTTATTAAAATAACCAATACAATAACAGATAATAAATTCCCATCCAAAATTTATCGAGTCCAATACCTGCGCAATGCATTGACAATATTCACACACAATCGACAGCAAATCTTCATAGCATTAAGAGGATGAAAATTTTACCCTCAGGCAAATCTGGTCCGCCTTCAGTTGGTTCGCATCGACCAACGAATGAATTATGCAGTCAGCGTACAAACATACAGGGAGAGGGACAAACTGTGGATTCCGCAAACAAATTACGAAATCAAACGGAGAGATGCAGGGGATTCCACCTATGCCCCCGCTTTCATAAGGCTTAAGGATGCCAAGAGTTTGGGTGCCCCGGCAAATAAATGATGCACTAGAATTCGCAGCTGTTGTCAAACTAGAATGGGTTCGCTTTCAATGAACGCTTCTCAGAAATTTGGAATCTATGAACTGATTATGCCTAATTTAACATACGTTTACAAGCTAACTGGATGATAATTTAAAACTGACAATGACTGTTTAAATATTAAAAAAACCCGTCAAGTCTTTATAAAAACAAAATCAAATTATTTATGCAAACAAATCGAGCCCCAAATATGTATTTAAAGGGGACACGTTCCGATTTACGCAAAAAATTTTTAATTTAAGGATTTTCAAAATTGTTTTGGTTGCCTCCAATGTATGTATACTTTTGTAAAACAGATTTTGTGCTCAAAATGTCATAAAAAGTTAGCCATTTAATTTTTTAAGGAAAAAACTTAAAATTTGCGAAGTTATTTTAAAGTGCTACTCCTACAAAAATTTACGTACACGCATTGAAATTTGATTTACAAATACGACAAACTGTATAACAAAAGTTGATATAGGTTTTGCGATAACATGATTGGTATTCGTACAATACTTCTTTTTATGGATGCTTATTGAAAATTCCTTAAAAAATGTATAAATTCTGAGTTCAATTATTTTTTTAAAAAATAACTGTTGCTTTGATTCAAAAATGCATACCAACTTTTGTTACATGTACTATTAGCAATAGGTAAAAAAAATTCCAAAGCATTAGGTACAATAGAAAAAAAAAAAAACCTTAGCATTTTAAATGAAGAAAAACTAGTTATTTGACCTTTCTGAGATAACTAAGTTTAAAGTTTTGCTTTGCCATAAGGATGTAAATGAAAACGAATGTAAAAACTAAAGATAAAAACGCGAAACTGAACACGTTTAATGCATTTTAAAGACTTTTTTTTTTGACTGAAAACTAAATGAATTGATATAAACAAGCATTCTTTTTAAGAAATAGTTAAGTTAAAATTTCCTCACGAGTATTGGCAATACACACTTTCCTTGATTTAATTATAAGAAAATTAATTTTGTAAATTATTTTTCTGCTTGGTTACCAAACCGTTAAAGAGAAAACGATTCCGTGATTTGGGCGTTATGTACAGGGTCAGTTGATTCATTTACAAAATACATATCTACGTTAAAAGGAAAGAAAAAATTAAATCGGGAGATGCAAAGTAAGTACAGTCGGACCTCCATATTACAAACCTTTATTTTGTGAATCTCACTATTTTACGAACTTTTTCCTGGAACCAAGTACATACGGTATATTGAAAATGAATCACTATTTAAAGAATTTTTCACGCAACGAACTTTCGCCCAGGATTTAGTGACTGTCCGACTGTATCAATATAATACGCCTTGATGCTTCAATACTTGGGAAGTCAAATATAGACATGGGAGATCTTATAGCAGTCCCCAATGAATTGATAGCCTTCAATTTATGCAATTTGGAAAAATTGGAAGAAAAGTTATTTCCAATTCAAAAGATCTCGAGTAGATAAAATGCTTAATACAAAACAGAAATATAAAGAATTAAATTGGTGAATTTAGGTGACAAGCTCCAGTTTTCATAATAATGGAGGAAAAAAACAATGTTATTGTCGCGATTCTCAGTTACTTTCTTAACTACTTCTCAACGCTTCTTAGAACAATCAAACACAGTCCGCGGTGTTAAAAAGTTCTCCCAAGAAACTATCTCTTCTTAGTACACCAGACCACGCGCTGTGCGTCGATCTCACTTTCTAAAATTTCTCAAATCAAACACGGTGCGTCCGTCGTGTTAAAACCTCTCGTAAGAAACTCTATTCTTTATACAGCAAACCACGCGCTGTGTGTCGGTTTAAAATCAGATTCACTCGCTTACCTTAACACCAAATCCGGTCTAGCGCTCCGCGCTTCCAAAAACAAGGGACTGTCTCTCACCCCTCGCCATCCTGCTCGAGGGTCAGTCACCTTCTTCCTAAAAAAACAGCAACCCCTCTCCGAAACCTTACCGAATAGCGCCAACATTCCATAATCCACCGCCAACAGTAGCCAGACACTACAATTATGTTCTTAAAAATTAGGATTAATGTACGCCACAAATTGACACAATACGGGCAAGTGACAAGGGCGAAAACTGAACCGGTACACCACCTTTCCAAACTTTTACACCACGTCAATGGGAGGACTTTGAGCTTTGACAGATTTAACGTGCATCGGCTCCTCTACACAACGGGTCTTCGGTGAGTGGCACCAGGATTCGACAACGTTGGCCATAAGTTCGCGATTATGACCCCAGTAGGTTTAAAAACCCATTTTAGGGTTAAAAATAATAATAAATAGTAATAATAAATAAATAACTGATTGACTGATAATTAACGTGACATTTCGAAGCTATGAGAAATTATTGGCGACATACCTAGTAATTTTGAGCGACAGTCAAGTAAAAAGGACGATACCTGAACTGGCACCTTGTGAGAGGCTTTCACCTCTTGCTTAGGCACCTAGATATGTAGGAGGTAGGGAAGAAACATGAACCACATGATCGAATAAATCTATTGATCACACAACGAAACGACACAAATTCAATTAATAACAATAAGAGAATGTCTCGATGCTAACCGCGAAAGTTGAACAACGAAAGATTAGGAGACTATTAAACTCGATCCTTAATTTATATAGGACCTAATCTATTGTCCCATATAATCTAATGTTAATTTAATCTCAGTGATCAATCGTTATCTTCAGTCTTTCTCCTAATAAGTATTTATTCACAATAATTCAAAAATGATACCTGTCAGTAACTATCTCACCTGATTTCTGGTTTATGTCCTCTCCTATTCTCTATCATGGCTAGAAAATTTCGACTATATATAGTAACTTAATTTGCATATCACGATTTTCTTCTTCCGAAGGGTTGATTGTGAATAACGCGAATTGATGGCCCAGAGATTTTCCCAAGAGGATTAGTGGAAGGATCGTGAATAGATCCGTCACAATCTCATACTCGTGCTCCAAACTTTTACAATCCGCGGAAAAAACAATGTAAAATATAGAACAGAATCAAACAGGTCGTATTTTTAAAACAATACTACAGTTATAACCTTACCAAAGTAATTTACTTCCAAGGATATAAACAAATTTCTTACTAAACTATGCTTCGTACTGAATTCCAAGGAAGCTCGAGTACGATTTTCTTGAGAAAGAGAGAAAAATATCGTTAATTTTGAATGGGAAATTTTGATGAAATCTTTTAGAATGCCATATTTTTTTAAAAACACCAAAACAATAAACTGTAATCTCGTGAAGGAAAGGTGAAAAGAGGGAGAAGAAAGCGGGTGATACATAGGACAAAAATTACAAGTTGCAATTCAAACGCTTATCATTTCTAATATCACCCTTTATTTTCCTGCAAAAAGGTATATAATAAAAATATTTAAACATAACTCTATTTCATAACAACACCAGCTGCCTTTTTGTTATATTTCAAACACGAATATTAGGAAAAGATTTTGATTAGCACTATACAGAGTTTATGTCAACACTACACTTTTAAAGGTATTAGCATACTCTTGGTTAATCGAACAAAAAATGTAAAGCAAGAACTATTAAAAAATTAAACCTGTAATTAAAACTTATTTCAAGTAAAATTTATGTATTACGTGATCTAGGTAAATATTTCTAAAATATATATTACATACTTTATACTAGCATTTAAAAAAAAACAGACCGAAAAAGACGACAAGAAAGCGATAAGCAAACGATTTTCAATACGAAATTCCGTTGGAACTTTCCCTTCTGTGCTTGCATCATTATCAACTCGAAATTGTCAGCAGAAACGGGAGTTTCCCAACAGTTTTAACCAAATGATAAAACCGAGAATGTGTAGCAAATGAAAATACACGGCGCCGTAGTTCTCCAGTTATCACAGAGAAGAGGGGAAAAAATCAGATTCAAAGTATTTTTTTAAAGTAACTGCAGATAATAATTTCAAAACACTGCTCACATAAAAATATTTCAGAAGAAATGCTAACATGTATTTTTTAGGTTGCTGTTCTTTTTTTTCTAAATTCAAACATACCGCAAAAACGCTAATGGTGCTTTAAATGCAAATGGGGGAGTTTTGAGAAATATGTTACGGAGAAGGCATTTTATTCGCTGAATATGCTCCTCTCCTTGCATAGAGAGGAAATTAAAGCGGGAACCCAAAAACTCTGGAAACTTCTACACCATAAAAGAGAAACCGACTTCTTCACGCACTACCCCCCTCTATTTCCCATTTTCGTTCTCTTTCGGAAGGAATTTTTGTTATCGTTTGATTGCCTTTCTGTCGAAAGGGGCGGGGGAAGGTTCGAGGAAGGGGAAACCAACATTTTAAATTGAAAAACCGCCTTTGGTTCGAATATCCGGAATTATTTTTGAGTTTCGGCATACATTGCGGTTCAGGAACTAATAATATGGAGAATGATAATTAGAAAAAAAAATCTACTGTGCCAGTGAAATGAAAGGTTGAAAACAAATGCAAAGGCTACAAAAAAGAGCATCATAAAAAAAAAAATCCTATTAATAACATTTTAAAAATTTCTGCAGATTGAGATTAAGATAAAATAGAATTCCCATTAATCATTGAATGGATAGTTTGCCTTAAATGAATAAGTTAAAAAAAATAATAATACAATAAAAAAGGAGTATATTTTGTCAAAAAAATTATTTGT
>BMAV01025190.1:319701-348127 GCA_019973955.1 Trichonephila inaurata madagascariensis | reverse complement strand
AAAACATTTTCTTAGTCAAAAGGGCTATTATGTTATTCAATGCGTCACCTAAATACTCTTCAAAACTGTGTGACGGATATATTCATGCACCTTCCTCTAACCCTCTTGGGGAATCTTTGGGCTATCAATTCGCGTTATTCACAACCAAATCTTCTGAAGAAGAAATCGTGACATGTAAATTAAGTTTACTTTTTTTAGTCGAGGCTTTCTAGCTAAATGGAGAGTAGGAGCGGATGTAAATAAGAAGTCAGGTGTGATTGTTACTGATGGGTATCATTATTGTATTATTGTGAATAAATACTTATTAGGGGAAAGATTTAAAGTGACGATTGATCACCGAGAGAAAATTAATATTAGATTAAATCGGATAATAGATTAGATCCTATATAAAGTAAGGATCGAGTTTGATAGTCTCCTAATCTTTCGTGTATTTCGACGTTGTTCCAACTTTCGCGGTTTGCACCCATTCTCTTTCTGTTTTTGATTGAATTTGTGTCGTTATTTTGTGTAATCAATAAATAGATTGATTGGATCATGGCTATTGTTTCTTCCCTACCTCCTACATATCTAGGTGCCCAAGAGAGAAGTGTAGCCCTCTCACAACTGTTAATATATAATTATAATATAAAATAATAGATATTATGTTATATAATATTAATTATAATTATAATATGATCCCTAATAAGTGCAGGATGCAAACATCTCAAACATCTAACTGGTGGAAATGATTTATGAAGTAGTTTCAGCCACGCCTCTTTTGAGTGTAATGGTTTTTATATAGTGTGTGTAAAACAAAGAGTTTTAGCAGTCCAATGAGTTGTGTTTTTTAATTCATGTCAATTTCCTTATTAGAAACCGCCATGGACAATTTTGAGAGTCTACAACTCCTATGTAGTGCATTATATACATATAACAAAATTTTTTAATTTAGGATATACGTAAAAGTGGAATGAATATTTGGAAATAAACGAAAATATTTTTAAAAAAATTATTTATCAAGTTATACAGAAAATTAAAATTCGATTATAAAACAAAATTCAAAAGCGTATCATAAGATTCGCTCCATATATTGTCAAGATTCAGGAAAGTTATAAAATTTGAGAAAACAGAACATTTGGTCAATAAACTATGATGCTAAAAATGACATATCTATCAATTTATAAGTAAAATAATTTTAGCATTTGATTAAAAAAGTCATGCGGGTCTATTGATTGAATGTGTCTAAAAATATCACTAGAAAGTTTTTAAATCAGAATTTTATTTGTATTACTATTTATAACACAAGGAAAAATGGGTAGAAAAGTAATGTATATTACACAAATATATTCAAAATTATAAAGATAATAAAACGAATTCTGAGAAAACAGGAAACTTATCAGAAAAATAATGCCCTAGTATTAATATACATTCTTTAATCTATATCATGTCCTTAAAATTAAAAAGTATGATAGAAAAATACGTAGTTTTTTACATAATGTAAAATTAAAATTGGCTTTTGAAATATAGATGTTATTTTACATGGTAGGAAAAAAAACGCCAAGCCCATTATGCATAAGAAAAATGAATGAATTCACGAAGTACATCAATATATTTTTCCTTGGTTTACAATTATAGAACAGCACATTTTTAATACTTGAGTTTTAACTAAATTATAATTTATACATAAAAAAGTCTCAGTAAGGATGTAATATTTTTTAATATTATATTCACGAGAAACATTGAACGCTATAGAATAATGCGTATTTGGGTTGTCAACAAAAATACAGAATTGGAAAATGGGTCTTCAGTATAAATCCATGTAATTACCTTAAATTCGAAGAAAGAGTTTAAATATGATCAATCAAAATCAAACAAATAACTAGTGTTTTCAATAAATATAGTAATTTACATAACAAACATGTTAGGGATAAACAATATCTAGGCCATTGGAGTTGAAACGGATCTATAGATAATTAACTAAACACAAGTGAGCAACAATTAAGAAAGTCTACTTATATTGATTTATATATGAATTACTCTCGAACTCTATGAACTAACTGCAACTATAATCAGTCATTTATAAAGTAAGCAATTGGTTGTTTATCATCTTAAAAATCAATCATGTTTTTTCAAAAACAGAACATTAATTTAAAATTAATTAGCTCTTAAGAGTCTAGAACACGGTTACTTACCTCTGGACAAAGATAAATATACCAGAATTTTTTTTCATTCAGGAATATACATCTTCGTCCAGAAGTTAAAATTTGTTCGACAAATTTACGCAACTTGAAAATAGTTTGCTATGTATTAATGTGACTGTAGACAAGAGTTATTGGGAATGGATTTCAACATTATGAATCTCTATCTAAGAAATATGATAACATTTAGGTTGACACATCTTTCACTTTTTTTCTACAATGTGATATAGGAAGACTTCGAAGTCCACAGATGAATTTAAAATGTAGAAAGTTCCATTAAACGGCGGATGGAAATCTTGTCGCCAGAGGCTATACGTAGTGGAAAGGTTGGATTGATAAGAGTTAATTAGAGTCGGCAATCTAAAGCGGGGTTGGGCAGACTTTTCTAGGGTACAGTCTACTTCTAATTTTTTCAAGATGTTGCGGTTCACCCAGTGGCGTAAGTGTGGTGAGCTAAATGTGAGTGAGTGAGTGAATATTAACGTCACACTGTTGAGCTATACGAGGGCTTTTGGCGACGGACCTCGTATAATTTTGAGCCACGGTCAAGTGACGAGGACGACACCTGAGCTGGCACCCCCTCTCCTAATTACCACACCACACCAACGGGAGGACGTTTGAGCTCTCGACAGATTTAACGTGCATCGCTCCCCTACATGGCAGGTCTTTAGCGGTACTGGGCTCGAACTCGCGTGACAAGGCTAGCCATGACCCGATACCTTGACCACTCGGCTACCGCGGCCACGTGGTGAGCTAAAAAAGAAGGTTTACAATATTTATTATTTGTTAAGATGTTTGTCGGCTCAATAGTAAATTAAACTTTTGAGCTAAAGCACCATGAATATCAGTACACTTCAGCAGCATTTCTAGCTTGCTTCCATGTGCATCGCATGCCCACCTGTGCCTCTAAGAGCTGTGTTGCTATGATATTTCCTTCGGTTGAAAAATAAAGTGTATTGCTTTCCTTATTTTAGCAAACTCAATGCTTGGAACTATGAACTACACTGTGGATGTTTTCAATGTAGCGAACACAAGTGAACCGACGAATCTATAACCGACATATATATATCGTTGGGTGGATGACTTGAGTACCCAGCTCTTTCGAGCTACAACCTCATATCAGTAGGTATTTGAGTGACTGTAAATGATTGACTTTTGCCTTTTGTTAAGTAATACTTAACACGTTTGCTGCCGAGTTCCGTATCATCGTGGGATGAAACGTCGAAGCAAGAATCCAATCAAGTGGTAGCACGGAGTGTGGGGTGATGTTTAGTAGCTAATCCCGTGTTATCGCAGGAAAAGCTGATCAATCTTTATTTTTCTCTTTATTCGGGCAGTAGGGGACACCCCATTTCTAAGGCTGGCATCGCAATGGTCGCTTTTCTCCCCTCAGGTGACAGAAAATGTGTTAAACGTCATCGTGCGCTTCCAATAATGGTACATGTGTCATCTGCACACAATCGTATGAATTGTGAAAAGCCTATTCTCCACTCTAGCTGGCATCGGTCTTCCACAAATACCTTTCTTTTAGTATGCGCGTCTTAGGTCTTAGTGAAGGCGGTCACTCCAAAATGTCTTGGCGGTCCACCGGTCGAACGCGATCAACTTAATGTTTATCCCAGATCTAAAGCAACACAAGGGCTACTGGCGACGGACCTCGGAATTTCGAACCTCGGTCATATGAACAGGACGACACCCGAGTTGGCATCTTTGCTATCCAAACTTCCACGCCAATGAGAGAACACTAACCCACGAAAAGTTTAGCGCGCATTAGTTCCTATACCAGGCGGGTATTGACTTGAAGTCATGACACTTTGGCAACGAGCACGTGACCATGTCCATTAGACAACTGCGGCCACATGAAAAGGCTGGAAGTTTCTGGGATGTAGTCTTGGCTGTTTTTATTTGAATTTATATCGCACTCTCAGGCAACACGACAACTATTGGAGACAAACCTCGTAATTTTGAACAACGGATATGTGACGAGGTCGCGTGACACACCGCGCTTCTAATCTCCACACCACGCCAACGGAATGACTTTGAGCCTCGAATGAGCATTATCCCCTCTACATAACAGGTCTTCAGCCCCAATGTTTCAAATTCGAGACTTGACAATGCCGATCACGAGTTCATGATCATGACCACACGGCCACTATGTTTATACAGACATGGCTTTTGCCT
The DNA here is from genome assembly GCA_019973955.1 of Trichonephila inaurata madagascariensis. Classification (NCBI taxonomy): domain Eukaryota; kingdom Metazoa; phylum Arthropoda; class Arachnida; order Araneae; family Nephilidae; genus Trichonephila; species Trichonephila inaurata. The sequence goes on along the minus strand of BMAV01025190.1, from coordinate 343,769 downwards.
ACTCTCTACTGAATAAAATATGATCAATTAAAAAAAATAAGAATAAATGTTTAAAAACGTAACAAAAAGTAGAAACTAATAAATTGAAAAGTCTTAGGATAAGGTCACTCGGAGAACGGAATGGAAAGCGTAATTTGAATGTTAATGAGTAATTGAATGTTTATTCTTCGAAATAATAGATTCAATTACAGAGTAAAGAACGAAAACAAGAGATAATTCTAGACGATTAATATTCACAGCCCTGTTTCCATAGGTAAGGTAAATTTAAAACAATAAAATTCTCTGTTTTACGATCAACATCGGACAAATGAACATCACAGTATAGATTAGCATTCAGGAGAACAATGCAAGCTCCAATCGTTTCTACATATTATAAATGATAGAATAAAAAAGAATATCAATTTTATATATAATATATGGCACTATATCCTTAATCATAATCCTCATACTGAGGGCTGAATGTCGATTTCGCAACAAACGATAATACATTTCCTCAATTATTTAGCAAAACATAAAAAGGTAATAGTTTTTTAAAGCATCGCTACTACCTCGGAGAAGCATTATATAAGATATCACACATAACTGAATTTGAAATATTTTCCATTCATTACATAGGATTCATTTATAGTGCTTAGTTTAACCCCATACAACGCTAATTAACAAACAATTAACAAGTAACAAATGATGCAGAATTATGTACAACTGTAATAAATTTTCGCCTTCCTCAATTATGAGAATGCTAATATGATAGTGACGTAGCATATATTGTGTGTGTCAAACAATCTATCCCAATTGCCAAGACGGGGCACCGTTACCGGGCGGGCTAATAACGGTGAGTTGGACGCAAGGTAGATTATTGCACAACATAACCAAATTACCATTGAACTCAAGAGATTAATGACGACATTAGACATAACCTGATGAAACCTTCCCCCTTTGCGATTATAACGGAATTATACGATCATTCAGACAATGGCATTAATGACAGACAAATGATCTCTCTCCAATGCGACTGGAAAGCTTCGGAGAAAGACTGGCACAGGGCAGAATCAATCGCGAATGCAGCAAATTCAAGGGAGCTAATCAAAATAGACGAAATGGTATATCTGACTTGACGGTCGAGTTTATTTGATCAGTTACAGTAGCTTAATGACACCAAAGTTCGTTTTCTGAGAATTATAAATGCGTCTTTTAATATTACACACGAAGATATAGAGACATCAGAAAATGTATTGATGTTCGACAAGTAAATTTATTAATGGGAATCAGGGCACAAGAAAATTTTTAATCTTTTTCTTCATATGAACTATTTTATATCATTTGCATTTTTTTAATTTTTATTTTTTCTTAAATGTTATCATGCATGCAACTAATATTGCATGGTGAAAAAACGGGGCGACTGTGAAGTAGGCACAGTCACCCCTTTTTTAAGCATTCCTCAGAGAGAGAGAACTAAGGGAAGAAAAATCATCTTTTATATTGGCGGAAGGCATTAAGAGTCATTTGATATAACATCCTTTGAAATCAAAGCACAGATAAATATTTTTTTAAGATTTGATACGTTTTTTTTTTAAATTGAAAAGGGAATTAATAATATACTGTCGAACCTCTATATTGCGAATTTTTCTATGTAGCGAACTTTTTCCTGGAACCTTGCACATTTCACGATTTTCTTTGTAAAGTAACGTCTTTATAGCGAAGTACATTTTCTATATAACGAACTTTTTCTTTTGAGATTCAATTTTTGTTCTCCCTTTCTTAAAGAGTATTTCCTAAAAAATTTCAGGTTATTCTCTTTTTATGGTGATCATAAATCTTGAACTGGTTTTATTAGATCCTCACTCGCCGAGAGCAACATATTTTTCTATGTTTCATCCAAGAAGTGCAACCTTTAACCCCCGTTGTCCCGTTCATTAGAAACATGTTTGATATTCCCTTTCACTCTCAGTGGAGTTATCCCGTGTCCCCGAGTTCTAATTATAAAATAATGTATGTTTAATATTACTTGTATGCTTTAATAAAATGTCCTTAAAATTCATTAATTTTAGTATAAAATTATTTTTATAATATTGAAAATACAGTGTATTCTTCGACATTCTTTTTTCTGGTTTTCCTTGCAGGTTTTTTTTATTTTTTTTTATGCCTAAGATATATAAAATAAACATATATTAATTAAAAAAAAAGGTGTGAATAATTATTTTTTTAATACATAGTGTTTAGAAATTTAAAATTTGTTTTATGTGGTTCATGAAGTATATTAAAAGATGAACCTTTATATAACGAATTTTCTATATAACGAACTTTTTTCCGGGATTTAATGACTTCGTTATATAGAGGTCCGACTGTATTTTAACAATCTTTCTTTCGTGTAATATTTTATTAAAATGTATAACAAATGAGTCAACTGAGATAAGTCACGTCTAAAGCAACGCAACGACTATTTGGCGACGGAACTCACACTTTAAAACCTCAATCAAGTGACGAGGGCACCTGAGCTTACACTCCCCCCCTTCCCCTAAACATCCTTTGACCTCCCAAGACATCAACAACTGACTGCAGGGAACCGTGCATTGATCTTGCTTGTTTCAAATGCTCAAGGCTCTCCTCCTTTCTCAACGGTACAGGAAATCAGCATTCCTGGAGGTATGGAAAATATAAATAAAACGAAATTTTATGCACAAGTCAAAGAGAAAAAAATCCGTACTGAGAGAATGACTTTAAAGCACTTCATTATTTACCAATTAAAAAAACTAATAAAAAGTTTTTTTTTCATTTACATTCTGCAACCGAAATAGCAATAAATGAAAAACAAAACATAGCGAGAATATGAAGTTGAGAAAATCTTCAATAAAAACGTATTCATAATTTTTATAACTTTGTCAATCAAATTTCATGCAAAAACTTTGAAAGAATTACAAAACCTAATTCCGACAAAAAAAAAAAAAAGTATTTCTCCCTCTCTGTGTATGCTTTCTTTCCACAATAATATAAATAATTTCTTAAAATAAACGATTCGTATCGCATGAATAAATTAGTAGCAACAAAATTTGTTGACGATAAGGAAAGTTTCTTTTGACCGTGATCTTACGATTCAAACAATCGAATCGGCCACCCACCTCCATCCATGATCTGTAACTTCCCGAACCGAATCCGGTATTGGGGTCAACAACATCTCGGCAATTGATTAAAGTAAAAACAATACATATGACACAAACAGTTTACACATACAGACATAACAAATGAGATTTAAATTTGCTATTTTCAACTCATAGCCAACTACTTATCAAGTAACCATAACAAAGGTTCATCACCGAGAATCTGTGATTTCGAATGAACAAATAGAATCATATGTTACCGAAAGAACTTAGACTATTAAATACATGACTCTTATCCCCCTCCCTTTAATCTTTAAAAAACCTTGTAAAAGCCTCAAAGAAAATAGAACCTCGATTTCCAAGGAAACACTCTGAAAATAGAAAACTGTTGCCAAATACCGTTGCACAAAAACTTATGTTACAAAGAAAAGCGTCGTAATCCTTCGTTCGCACTTAAGCCCACGGTCTGTAGCCTGGCAACCAAGTCCGAGGATGACGTCATCAATCAATATCGCCAAGAAAAGGGAAATGTACTTCACCAAGAATGGGAATCAAGGCAACGCCCAGTACAGGCCCCATTACTCGAGAACAATGAAGCCAAGACAGGATTAATCGCCAGCATACAGCAATTAAAGGCCGCTCAATCTGGCAGCCGAATTTACTCTTTTTGCACCAAATTCCCCGCCAAGTCCATTTATTCTGCCAAAAAAAAAACTGGATAAAAAGAACGGAAATCACCTGGAGAAAAGAACTCGCATTAATTAAAAAAAGGGGGTCAGGCGATGTCCTTGTCGGGTCGAAGCGAAGTAAATTGGTACTGGAATTAATAATCAATCTTACGTCTTGCGCTTCATCTTTTCTTTTAATAATGGGTTTGTTTTCTGCTGATCAAAAATGCACGTTTCGAAAAGGGTAAGGAAGGAACTAGTTCCGTGAATGGCAGTCAGAGAAAAAAAATAGGTAACATGAAAAACTATAATAAAAGTTCGGTCATTGTTGTAAAAATAAGAATTGCGAAATTCGTAAGTGACCTCTTGTCACTTATTTTTCATGAATTCGGATGTTCATATGTTTTCGTGGATTGAGCTCCAAATATGGTTATACTGAAGAAACAATATTGCGAAAGAAGTATCATAAAACGGCATGAATACCTTGTCAATGAGAGCAATGTTTAGAATGCACATAATAACGTTTCCTACTGAGAATTTTTTTTATTAAGGATTTATGATTTTTTTTAATGAAAATAATTTAGTGTGTGCATAGCACATCTAGGTATCATATATGCACTAAAAAATTAGTCTCTCAACATACGATAGTCAATTTCACTAAAAACATCCGAAAAGACAAAAGAAGAGAGAGAAAAAATAAATGTTTTCTCTCATAAAAAAAAAAAGAAAAAAAATTTAAAATTTTCATTATTTCTTGAGTGAGTGTTTATTAACGTCGGACAATAAAGCGACAAGAAGGCTACTGGCGACGGATCTCACAATTTTTAACCACTGTCAAGCGCCGAGGACGACGCCTGAGCTTTGGCTCCCCCCTCACTAAACTTCTACATTATGTCAACGTGAGAGCTTCGAGACTCTACAGGTGGCCGCGGTAGCCGAGTGGTATAGGTATCGGATCGTGGCTTGCCTTGTCACGCGAGTTCGAGCTCAGTACCACTAAAGACACGCCTTGTACAGCAGCGATGCACGTTAAATCTGTCGAGAGCTGAAACGTCCTCCCGTTGGTGTGGTGGGGTAGTTAGGAGAGGGGGGTGCCAGCTCTGGTGTCGTCCACGTCACTTGACCATGGTTCAAAATTACGTGGTCCGTCGCCAAAAGCCCTCGTGTAGCTGAACAGTGCGACGTTAATATTCAATCAATCGAGCCTCTACAGATTTCATATATATTAGCCCCTCGTGTAGAGGGGATAATATACGTTAGGCGGGTGGGCATATACATTAGGCAGGTATTCAGTGGTTCTAGGACTTGAATTCTTAACATGCCAACCGTGAGTGGTGACAATTACCATTAGGCTACCGCGGCCACTCATTATTTCTTTTGAAACACTAATTCAAATACATAGTATAGTAGATAAATAACAAAATAGACGAATACCGTGTTAAAAATTCCTCATAGAAAAAAGAGAGGGGGGGGGGCGGGCCTTGGATTTTTCAGTTCTATTCTATATAGAGAGAGAGACAATCAAACACATGCAAGTAAAAAATCATAAGAAAAAGGGACCAGTGTCTTTGTTTACCCATATCAAGGTTGTCAAAGAGCAATTTATTTGCACAAATTTATATGCATTTTTTTTTAAAAAAACACTTTTTAATTTTCGTGAAAAGGTTTAGTTTAGACTATTGTTCGTCAGTTACACGAGCTTCATGGGACGCACACTATCCTTTAATTCAATTCATGACATCATCCAAACTATTTTACCTGTTTGGATCATTTAATAAGTTTGGCGAAAACATTAACCACTTTCAGAAAAAAATTTTGAGGACGACGAAACATAACATCCATTTTTTAAAACAATTAAAAAGCTTTTTCAAACCCACACATTTAGTTGTTCACAATAAAAAAAAATCACACATCATTAATAATTAGTTCGTAACACTTATTTATGTCAAGGATGAATATAAAACGGAATTCCATTTGATCTCGTTTAAGTCTACTTTTTGCAATGAGGAAGAAATATTTATATCACATTAGCATTATTTCTCGAAAATTAACCTATTTCTCTCTCTCATCAAATTCCATAAATATTTGACATTTTTTTTTTCTTTCCACGCTGGAAAAATTTGCAAAACAATTCGATTCAAAGTAAAATAGACAAAACTCAAAAATACTTGCAAATTTGAAGAAATAAAGACACGCGTTACAGTTTGCAAAAATAATTACGCAATATGTTTTAAATAATATTGGAACTTGCTATTTTTAAAACACTATTCATCAATTCGTTATCATGTTATGCCAAAGATGCACTGAACAATTCCAGAGATAGAAACTTTTTATCTGCTATGAAGAAAGAGAATTCTAAGGTGATAAGCAGAGTAAACAAAGCAGTTAATTACCTACAAAACATCAGTAAAGGACTTATCTACAAAGGAAAGAGCGCAGCGAAACACTTGAAAAACACGTTATGTGCGGATCCTCACCTTTATATTATAAATCTATAACAAATATTTCTTCAGAGGTTTTTATCCTTAAATATTTAGTAATATATTTGACATCGAATGAACACATACATATGTCACACACTCACCGAAAAATCCATAAAAATGAATTTTGAATGCATGAATGTTTATTAACGTTGCACTATAAAGCAACATGAAGGCTGTTGGACTTCAACGGGATGGACTTTGTAAATTTGAACCTTGGTCAAGTGATGAGAAGGACACCTTAGCTCGAACCCACTCTCCAACCTACCCTACCACATCAACGTGAGGACTTCGAGACACGACAGACTTAGCGTGCATCAGCGCCTCTGCATAGCGGGTCTTCAGTGATACTAGAGCTCAAATTTTTGGCATGCTAGCCGTGCGGGGTAGCCCCCACTAGGCTAACGCGGCCACTATCAATTTCGAGTGAATGTGAGAGAGTGAATATTAACATCGCATTGTTCAGCTTCACGAGGGCTTTTAGCGACGGACCACGTCATTTTGAACCATGGTTAAGTGTTATGGACAACACCTGAGCTGGTACCCCCCTCTCCTAACTACCACACCAATGGGAGGACGTTCGAGGTCTCGACAGATTTAACGTGCATCGTTCCCCTACTAGGCGGTTCTTTAGTGATACTGGGCTCGAACTCGTGACAAGGACAGCCACGATCTGATACCTGGACCACTTGGCTACCGCGGCCACACTATCAGTTTCGAAAGGAATGTACATAAGATAAATTAATAATACATCTTAAAATTCTGAATATGAAATAATATTTTACTAATTATTATTGCGTTAGACTAGATTAAGATTGTCCATTCAGTATTAAGCTAGTGAAGAGGGTTAAATTATACATTTCTATACATCCGTATTTCGTCGATGGAGTTCCCATTATTCCTTTATAATTATTAAATTTCTGTTCAAAAATTCATTTCGTGCTTATTATTTTCAAACATTTATACCGATGTTATCTTTATTTTACGGAGAAATGGACAACTTAAATGAATGATTTTCAAACTGTGATGGTAAGCGAGTAGCTAAGAAATAAAAAAAAATAATAATAAAAAAAGAACTTGCACACAGAACGATTCTCCTTATATTCACTTAGCAATGAAAAACGAAAAATGTGAGGATATTTGGGATGAGATGGAGTCGCAAGACGATTTTATATAAAAACAAAATATTGATATATTTCAATGGAAATTAGGGAAAGAAAAGTTTGTTTGGGCCATCTAGATGGAATGTGTGTTAATTAATATAAGATTTCAAAGCGTTATTCGTAATAAGATGGAGGAAGTCAAACGAATTGTGTGTATGTCCATTTGTGATTCCCCCTCCCAAGTTTTAAACATTTAAAATAATAACACAGCAGAAATGCAAGACATTATTTATGCAGGCGATATATATCAATTAAAACAAAATTACACTCCAAACACCAGATGTGATTTGAGAGACAAGAAAAATGAGTGAACAAATTTTCTTAGTTCTGCAGTATTTATAAATACAGTCGAACCTCCATATTACGAACTATATTGCGAAATTTTCTATGTAGCGAACTTTTTCCTGGAACCAAGAACATTTCACGATTTTCTAAAATAACCTCCCTATACCGAAGTGTATTTTTTTTACGAACTTTTTTCTCTTTTTCTCCAATTTTTTTCTCTCTATTTTTGAAGATTTCTAGACATTTCAAGTTATTCTCTCTTTTAACACATTTTATGGTGGTCATAAAAATCTTGCACTTTGGTGCCTAACTCGTCGAAAGCCATAGAATTCTGGTGGTTTCATCCATGCAACCTTTAACCCCCATTGTCCAGTTCACTAGAAACATCTTCTATATCTCCTTTCACCCTCAGTGGAGTTGTCTCGTGACCCCTATCCTTGAACTAGTCCTTGAAAAATCAAACATCAATTTCTCGTTAGAAAATAATGTATGTTTAAAATTACTTGTATACTTTAAATTAGAAAATGTCCTTAAAATTCCTTAATTTTAATATAAAATTTTTTTTCTAAATGTTGAAAATACAGTGTTGTTCCTCGATATTCTTTTTTCTGGCAGTTTTTCTTTATTTCATTTTTTTTTTTTTTTTTTTTTTTTGATGATTAAGATATATAAAATAAATAGATATTAGTTTACAAAAAAGTAGGAATAATTACTTTTTTTAAATATATAGTGTTGATGAATGTAAACCCCATTAAACAAATTTTAAGAAGTATATAAAAAGATGAACCTCTTTACAACGAACTTTTTTTCGGGATTTAGCGACTTCGTTATATAGAGGTCCGACTGTATTTTATGGATAGATTAAATATTTTTCTCAGCATTTCAATGTAAGAATTTAAATTCAAAAATAATAAAAACACCAAATAAATTGATTGGGAAACTAGATAAACTGAACTCTAAAATATAAGTATTATTCATTTACGCTATGAGAGAGAACAAGAAAATCGATTTCAGCTGATTCAAAGAAAATTGAATATAATTCGTTTATTTACGAACTATTAGGCTCTACTGAAAGTAATGTTCAGTTTTTTCAAGATTTTTGTTCGGTCTAGCTGGCAACATTGATTCTTTCAAAAATGTACGTTTTTTTTTTTTCTGAAACGCAACAGCTGATTTTCACCATTGATTTTACAACAGTAATACACCGTAAAATGAATCATAATTATATCTAACAAAATATATGTTAACGAAACAAAATTAAAGGCTCTTTTTTTTATTCGTGCAACCAAACTAATCAGGATGTTTCCATGAATATTTCTTCTGCGATAAAATTAAATTATAACGCCCATATTTCCTCAAAAATAAAAATGCTACTATTTTATGAAACGATGTTTTAGTGAGAGACTAGTTTATACATAATTTTTTTTTTAACATAAACTCACACTATTCAATTTGCAGATGCTTAGGGAAATACTTGATTGAGGTTACAGCACATCTTATTTACTTTCAAAAAATGCAAAGGATAAAAATAAAAGCCACTAATTTTAACCATTTCGATAAAATCAGAACTTAAATAAATAGTGAAGAATTTAGTTTTAAAAACTGTATACAAATACAGAAAATATGCTTGGAGTATAACACCAAATATACCATTAGAACAAGGCAATAAATTTCCTTATTTATTTATTTTTTACATAAAGATGACTGTCAGCCAATTTCATTCAACAATCACTCCTAAAAATCAAATTTATTTATACCTTGAATTTCGTTATCGGTGGAAAAGGCAATCAAGTATGGTAACCATTAGAGATAACTATTTTAACTAATTTTAAAAATAATTATACATATCGTCTAACGTTTTTCATAGTAAAAAGGCTAGCTCATATGAATGCATGTTCTAATTAAAGTTAGTTGGATAAAAAAAAAAAATAAATAAATAAAATTTGCAGCAGAATTTAAAAGGGATTTTGTTTTTCATAATAATCTGCAGTGTGTGTTTTTGCTTTTACCCTCATCTTATCATACTTTACAGCATGAATTTTTACATCATTTCAATTGGCTAAACCGAGATTTCAACCTAAAGCGGTTTGAAAACATAAAATCCAAAAATAAAATATTCTGCCAGCAAAACTTGACAACTCAATTTGGGCAATAAATTTCATACGTTTTTGAATAGCCCCTAAATAAACTATTGCATTAAAAAAACATCTCTATTACGAAAGATAAATGTATTAGAAGGAAAAAATTCAGATGCAAAACCCTACATATGTAATAGCAATTAAAAAGCAATTTGCGAATGTGATATAACAGAATACACGGCTAAAATACTTTTCTTATATTTTCGATACCTATACCTGGAAGGCGGGGAAAAAATAAGAACAGAAAGGAACGAAAAAGAGAAAGAAAAAAAAAATCACTCTCGGTTACTACACAACAAATGACTATCAAACGCAAACTAATCATTAGTTCAGAAATTCCGCTCGTTGAAGAAGCAAAAAACAAGATTGCTGTTCCCGAAAGGAAAACCGAAATAAATGTTTCAAACACAAAATAAGGAAACAGAACAAATATTACTGATGAATTCTTTCCATGAAATATATTCTCCTAGGAATCTAGTATTTTTTTTCTCACAGAAAACAACGAATAAAAGAGAGAGGGGGAGAGAAAAAATCTGCAAACAAGCCCAATTTTGTTCCTGACCCGAAACAGTAAAATGGCAGCGCATCTTTTAGCTCGAAGGGGAATAAAATATTTCTTTTACTGCATACATAGTCACAAATAAAAAGAATGTTTATCGATTTCATTTTGGTATAAGGAACAGAAATTTGTGCAAATCTTTTATTATAGATGACAACGAGCATTCTGATTCTTTGTTCAGTTTGTTCTTTTTTGTTCATTTAACTAAAAGTTGGAATTTCACAGCCAGCGGTGGCAGAGGCAATGAAATCGTTTGCTCTAGTTATTTTTCTTCCTTTTTAAAAAAAAAACGAAATGGCAACTTAAAAGAAGTCTAGTCAACAAAGAATCGATTCTTTGGGTAAGAAACGTCAGACAAAAGAAAAATTGGTTTTCTTTTAGAGATAATTTATAGTATGTTCTAAAAATTGGCAGATACATAAACCAACCACACATACATATGAGCTGGCTTTTTGAACTCTACTACGAATAAAACCAATATTTCGTTTATGTGTTTAGTTTGGTATAAAAATATTAATGGTTTATTTCAGTTGATGGACTTTTCTTTTTCAGAAATTCTTCTTGCTTCTTAAAATCACTCCACTGTTTGTTTTTATATACTTTTTTCTTTTTTGTTTGTTATTTTTTGGATTTTAAAAAAATAACATGCTTGCTCTCAATTTTTTACTTCAAAATTTAGTTTCAATCACGAAATTTTTTTAAAATTATCTGTCAAGAATAGTTTTAACTCTTCTAATGCATTTATATCACTTAAAATCAAATTAATACATATAGATTAAACCATTTTATTTGATCATTTAAATAAAAGGAATCTTTAATTTGTGATACCTGAAAAGAAAATATTTTTTAGGAAAGAAAATATAAATTATTTTATATCATATTTATGCATACTGCTAGAACCTAATTTTTTAAAAAAAATTTCTCTAGAAACCAATATTTTTATTTAAGACCCCAGAATCCACAAATTATGCCTCGCGTACCAGGTTTATAAAACATACGACAACAAATTACTGCATTAAGCATCATAACTTACAGCATTAGGGTTACACAATGAATTATTGGTGACGGATCCTGCAAGTTTAAAGCCATGACATCACGAAGATTAACCCGAAATTGGTTTCGGTTTTTGTGTACTACTCGTAAATAGATCAGACGAACTCTCGTTTACACTTTTCCATTTGCGACATTAAAGGAATGTTTTTGTCTTCTAAAAAGTAAAAAGCTTATAAACTCAATACTGGACATTGATGCTAGTTGAGTCTGATCGAAAAGTTGCTTACAACGAACCGATCTCTGGCGATCTGCCTATCATTCTAGCACCTACTTAGCGTGATTCTAGATTTATCTGCGGTTAGGAAGAAGTAAGAAACTGAACAACTGTGTCAACTGTTGCTATTTCAAGAACTGGAAAATTGCACTTTTAAGTGTAAGGAAACTTTATTCGACACCGCAACATGTTCTTGTGAACACTTTGATTTCGTTGTTTACTACATTTGTGGCATGAGCAGATTCATAGGTGTAATCTTTGTTTCTGTAAACTATACATACAAACCATTTTGAAATATAAAAGACGACAGAAGCAGTTTCACAGACCTTTGATAGCTATAACCAAAGTAACCGGAATTTCAGGCGGTATATACCATTCAAAAATTATAGAGAATATTTAAAGGCAATACATCGCCTAGGATTTTCCCCCCTTTATTTCGAAAAATTCGAACAATAAATATCGCACATTCCTTTAACTTTCCAGAATATCTGTACACAAAAGGAAACAGATATGGGCGGTAGAGGCGGTTGATACACGTTAAATCTGTCGTGCTCAAAGTTCTTCCGCGGTGTGGTTATTTGGAGAGGGAGGTGCCAGCTCTGCAATGTCATCCTCGTCACTTGAATGAGATTCAAAATTACGAGGTCCGTTGTCAAAAAGCTCCAGTTGTTTTAAAGAATGACGTTAACTCACTTACTCACATGTGCACCTTACTTATCAAAATTCACCTACCCCGCCCACCCAAGATCGAAATTCTAACTTCATTTTCGGTGCTTAGTGCCGACTTTCAAGCTTCTTTTCTCAATTTTAATGCATTTTATTATTTTAAATTTTTATTTTCCCAAAATATCCAGTATTTTTATTATATATTTAAACCATTTAATCTTAACAAAGAGCAAAATTCAATCATTTACAGTCACTCAAATACCTACTGATATGAGGTTGTAGCTCGAAAAGAGCGGGGTACTCAAGTCATCCACCCAACGATATAATTCACATACTTATTCACCTACGATATAATTATTTGATTAATTATAAAATATTATTCATTCCCTTCTTAAAAAGAAAAATCTCATTCAATTTGAGACAAATCTGTTTTCCAATTTTTAAAACTGGACTTGTAAAGTATTGTTCCAGAAAAAATATGTAAAAGTAGAAGAGTATTGTTTCAGATTTATTTTAAAATAACTATTGAATTATACACAATGCACGCTTTTTTTCATAAATAAACAATTTTTGGCAACAAAAAAAGAAGTCAGGTTGCATTTTTTCTGTAGAGTTATTTCACGACTAAATCAAAAATAAGGACTCACGATTAAATCTTTTCAATCAGCTAGCTCTAAAAATGAAAATTAAATTCAAAAATACACAAGATAAAAGCCTTCAACCTGGCTCAATCAGTTGGTATTTTTTTATCAAAAGTGCAGTAAAATGCTTTCTTTTTAAAGAATCCTAAAAACAAATAGAATGTGAAGGATGAATGCAAGGAACCGGAAAGTACACGACTCTCAGCAACAGACTATATCTCTCTTCACTCTTTACAAAAAAAAGAACAGAAAACTGTTCAAGTATTAAGATTTTTGTCGGGAATGAAAACTTTTCAAAACATTCTCGGGAACTAAACATGAACATGCAATAAATATAAGAAAAGACAATACAAACAAAAAGAAAAGCGACACAATAAGCGAAAATTCCTCCAAAATAAAAACAAAAAAAATAAAAAATTATACTATTTCATTCCTTTTACTTTTCCCAATGCCTTTCACTCCCAAATCACCCCCCTCCCCTTCAAGAAAAAGGTATCGCGTTGCCATTTTGAGTTCTTCAAATACCGGAGCTTTTTCTTCCTTTCCCCAAAAAGAGGATAAGATTCTTTGACGAAAATGGCGCGACCAGGAATGCCTGAGTGAGAGGGGTGGACACTTCTTTTAGGAAAACTTTATACGCTAAAAGCGCATTCTTTCAGCATAGGAATGGAAAGAGAGGAGAGAAAAACGACAAAAATGTTTTTCGGAAAGAGTGAAGAAAGTAAAGTTTTAAAGACGAAGAGATGACTTGGAGAAAATCCTGGACCAAAAGTAACTGACAAAGGAGACTAAATTGGAAATTTCCATACCAAGAAGGCGGCTTCTTTTTTCCCCTTCGCCTAGAAACAGACGAGACTGCACTCTCTGTAAATTAAACAATTCATCACTCTGTGTGTGAGAAAGTAAAATAAAACAACTTTGAAATATTCACGCAGCTTGTAGTGCTGAAGTTCCATGGTGATTAAAAAAACAAATTTCACCTTGAATACTCGTATATTGGAAACGTCCGGAGCTGTTGCTTCTAAAAGAGAAGCTAAAAAGCCTAAGAAATGTTGAATAGCCGATGGAATTAACAGGGATATAAAACTATAAAGCTGTTCACAGATGTTCAGATTCGTGAATTATACATTGCTACAATATTGAACTTTTTGCACACACAGAATTTATTTCTTTATACGAAACTGTTTATTGCAAATGCAACTCAATCAATTTAAAATAGATTTAACTACCGATAATTCAATTCCTACTATTAGCTCACACTCTCTCTATATTTATCTTGTTCAAATTTTCAATCGTTAACAAATTACTTCCTATTCATCCAATCAAGTTCAAATAAATTTTTGTAAACTTGTACTGGATGACACTTGATGCTAATATAGTTTTTTCGAATACTAATTCATTAATTAAATTAATTACCGGTTTTCAACGCCAATTTAGATTCGTCTTCGTTGTTGTAACAATGTAACTGTCTAAACAATGACAAAAGTTGGCGTCGAAAACCGATTTTTCAGCCAAAACGGGTGTGCATTGTTACAACAATGCAAACAAATCATGTTCTTTTTTCAATTCCTACTATTAGTTCACTCTCTCCCTATGTATATCTTGTTCAAATTTTCAATCGTTAATAAAATACTTTCTATTCGTCCATTCAAAGTAGGAATTGACTTAATTTTTTTTTATATTACCTGTTTATTTTAAACTCGAGTGGATATTAAAAAAGTTTAATATTATTCAAATTCTAAAAAGATAACAGTTGAGTAAAATACATTACTTGAAACCATTCAACGGACACAAAAACTTTATAAATGGAATAGACATTCAATTTATTACGACGGTTTTCCTTTAGACGAGAAGATATTTTACAAGCAACTTTTTAAAGAAATTGTTGCAAAAGAAACAAACGGGGCGTTTTCCAAATCTACGCATTCGGAAACGTTAAAAAATGAAACACACCAGCGGACATGTCCGAAGCACACTCTGAAGCATTCACAGAAAAAGAAAAGAAGGAAAATGGGCTTTCAGGGCTGTTTCACAAAAATAAATAACTTTTCCCGTCTCTGTCACAAGATCCAGGATAAACGAATAGAGAAACTCTAGTTCATGTATACTTTAAACATACGATGTTAAAAAAAAAGTAATGTATACAGTTCCGACATTTATCTTGTTCTCTTTGCCAATCTCCTCTTGGATAAAGCAACTTTTTCCTCCAGAATGTAGTCTCCAGTAACAGAAGTACTTCAACAACTCAACCCTTTCCAGATTATTCTTATATCAAGCAGACTTGAATTCATTTTTTTAACCCTTGTTTTGGATTCGAGAAAGAAAAAGGAGATTGGATTGTTCACGGGATATACTGAAAAAGTGGGGTGGGCCCTGGTTACTACTTTATTTCCCAAGGAAAAAAAAAAGTAGATGAATGAAATTTTTTTCTGGAAAGGTAATAAAGAGAATGAAGAATACGGTTCTGGGGGATTGATACTGTAAATCGTGCACAAGAATGAAGTGAAGAGAGGACAAAAATCGTTTGGTCTGGATCATTCCCTGGAGAAAGGGGAGGAGAAACTGCTTTCTAAAAAGTAGTCTTAGGTTGGAATTGCATTTTCTAATATATTTTGTCTCTACTGCATCGTATTTCACTTTTCAAATTAGATGAGAAATCCGGATGACGCAGCATTACTTTTAACACAGTGACGACTCTGGGCAATGCGCTTCGACAAAGAATAGATAATCCATAAGCAGGGGGGTCGAACTTCAAAAAGACAAACGCATTACTTAAAATATATAGCTCAATTCTTTATACTTCTTAAAATCCAAATGTTCGTTTGAACAATTTCAAAGAAAATAAGGGTAAAGATACACATATTGTAAAAAATAAAATATCGGGAATCTTTCAGCATAAAACTTAAACATTAAAAAACAATGTTTTTAAAATATCCATATGCATACAGATTATATAGTTATTCTTAAGCCGTGGGTCAAACTTTGAAGGTTACAGCTCACAAATGCAAGCAAGCATTTATTAGTTTTAAAAGGGTGGAAGTAAAGTAAAGAGGTACAAACACAAAAAGTGACATTAAGTACATTGAAATAAATGATAACGGTGATCCAGTAGAGCACACAGGAAAATTTCAAGGGGGGGTCGAAAGTTCACCATTCTTGTATCATGCTTCTTTTGATTTTGTCGATTTTCGAGAACAAAACACAGTAAAAAACTAATTATTGAATAAATAATTAGCATTAAATAATAAAATTAATCATTAATAACAAATACTTGATTAAATTTTACATACTATACACTTAGAATAATAGTCAATCGGAAAAAAAATCAAGAGTTTGGGGGGGGGGGTCCGCCCCCCGGCCCCCCCCCCCTTGTGTGCGCCACTGCGGTGATCACAAATTTGACTCTTGGAATGGCGTGAACAGTTTTCGTGTAGTCATTAGGAAACGTTCACCCGTAATTCGATGCAATTGAAGGAAAACGACATTGACACTTGCGTTTTCGGCCATGATGGGAGACAAATGCCGAAACGAGAGACATAAACCTGTTTTTTTTTTCATCCTATGATTTTCGAATACCATTCAGCATATTATATATATACACACCGTATTTCTTCGAATCTAAGCCGCACTCTTTTTCTAATGTTAATGCTACTGAAAATCATGTGCGGCTTGAAATTAAGGCGGAAAAATTCGTTGGATGGGGAGATTGAACATGATATAGAGTAATAACAGTGTTTCAAGTATGTAATCAAATGTTCTTAATATTGTTCAAATAAATTAATATATACTTCTCTTATTTTAGTTCTCCTTTTAATTTTGGATAAACCATTTTACACTTACATTTTATTTTTTCATAAAAACGCATTGAAAATTATAGGTGCGACTTAGATTCGAATAAATAAGGTATATATATTATCCCTCCCCCTTATTTCTTATTAAAATGACATTTATAAAATAGTTTATGTTCCCATTTCCAATATCGCAACGCATTTGATTTACCTACAACCATCAACTGTTTTTAATATCCGATTTGCAATTTTCTTAAAGACATATGTACGACAGTGTAAACTTAACGCGGAGGACATTTTTAAGCAGAAAAAATGACGCAATTTTTATAGAAATTTGAGACATTGTAACTCATGCATTTATTTATAACATAGTGGTTTTTAAAATTTCAAAATATTTCACAAATAATCACTTTTTCCTTTCAACATGTAAAGGGATAGCTCATTTAGCATTACGGTATAGGAGATAAAATGCGAAACACATTTCATAAAAAAAAATTTAAAAAAATGTCAAATCAGATAAAAATGAGTAGTATGATAAAATATAATATTAATATTTCAGTACTTTTATATCTTTTTTGGGTCCTTCGCTTTAACATTAGCCGAAGACAGCCTTAAACAGAGTCGCCCTGCTATCATTTCCTACCCTTCAGAGCACATTTACAGCCGAATAAAAACTTGGAGGGTTTAAAGTTCATTCAGACGTAGAATATATCACATTAGACAATGTAACAGCAGGAGAGAAAAAAAAAATCCATTTCGCTAGACATGATACAAGAGGGAACAAAAAAGATAAGGGCATAAAAAGTTACCCTTGACTCAAGGTTTACCAATGCTTTATGATAATTAACCTTCAAACAAGTGTGGAAAAAGTATTACGAGTTATCCAAAAATAAGAACCTCTTTTGTTTTGTGAAGTCAAATGGCTTTCACAAAGCGCACACGGCCAAATCCAACTGTTATCACTTGGAAAAGCTGAGTAGGAGGACCCTTCATCACACAAATGGCGAGGGACCCGACGCAAATCCTTCTTCTTGGATCTAATCCCTGATATTCTGCCAGTCGTTCATTATATTCCTTTGAGCACGCGACCTGCTACGATGTTTTTAAACCCCAACTTGGTCACTGAACTGTCACAGAATACTGGAATACATCCAACCCGTGTTTGTTCCCAATTACCACATCTTCTACACCTCTTGACTTCAAAGAAATCTTATTTACAGTGTTTTGATTCATGGGTGGATTTCTACCGCTATTTGCAAACACAGATTCAAAAAAGTCGAACGGATTAACTCAGCATTCAGTTGGCATACTAATAGAGTTAATGCTGCGAGTTAAATAACAAGATAAAAAAATGCATGAATCGCACAAGCGAAAAACATGGTTTCTGCGACGGTACATAATAGCTGAAACACATATAAACAAAAATGATTAAATACCATTAATTAACCTTTTACATGGTGATTTTATTCTGGCAATGTTATGTTTTAAAATATATTTTTGGGAATAAAATTAATTTGATTTTTCAAATCATTTACTTTTTGATCGAAAGTATGTTTCCCATCACCCATTTGGAGCTATTTAAAGGTAGGACCATTTTATATTAGGCATTTCTTTTTATACTGCATTACATGATGTTTATAAAATACACTTTGTGAATACTATAATACACTGAAGGAATTAGAAATTACATACATTTTGTATTCAAAAAAATTAAGAATTTATACATATTACTTTCTACAAAATTTCAAAAAGCAGGGATCAATACATAATGGGGCACTGCAGGCTGTACAAACTTCTCGTATGCTTTAATACAGCCCAAACGGCAACGGTCGTAAGCTTTCATCAAGCTGGCATATGGCCACGCGAACTTCAGTCAATTGTTATTCATCTGAAACAATTTTCTTGCTGTTTAGAAAATTTACAGACTTGAAATTCGAAATTCCAAATTGACGTGCTTGTCGAAGTGCTAGCAGCACAAATCATGGGCATGAAAATAGTTTTCCATGGGCATTTAAAAGTCAAACCTTTCAATTTACCAATATAATGGAATAATCCAATTCCACGGAATTTATTTGCTTATTCTTACTCATGTCGTATAATGTTCATCCTACATATGTTTGCAGAACAACCCATCCTGACTGTATTTTGAAAATCATAACAAAATTTCAAAGATCCTTTTTATTCTAAATCACATTGTAATTAATGTTTGACACATAAATATTTTTCATATTTTGTGAGGAGAAATTATACTTTAACGAAAAATTACAAATAGTAAATGAAATTGTTCATCCTTCCTTTCCTCCTCCAAGTTTTATTCATTGAAAGCAATCGAACCTATCCTTACGCACTGGAAAGTAATCCCTATATGTTTATACTGATTAATCATACTTAGAAAACTCAAAATTAAAAAGTAGTCATAATCACACACACATACATACGTAATAGTACTGATATGTAAATTATTTTGAGACAAACAATGCCTTACTGACGATAGAACCCATAATTCTGAATCACGGATTGGGTGTGGTGGAAGATACTCAATTTAGGATCTCATTTTTTAAACTTTCTTTACATTATACCACGAAAAAAATTTGAAAGTATCAATCACGACATGAAATGTCACCTTTTTGAGAAATTTTGATTTTTAATGATAAGCATAATTAATGTTTAATGCTTCATTCTAGTTGTGCAACAAAATTATCAAGGAGATAGTCACGAAACCACACATATCCAAGGCAATTGAAGTTATCCGGAGAAACAAAGTTTTATACTTTACATAGTACCTTTTTTAATGTATTGAAACAACACTTCAGTGTTTATTAATTAAAACACGATGGAAAAGTGCAACTAATTTATAAACTATTAATAATCTACCATCAGCAACCATTCGAAGAAGCCAGTAAAAATGATAAGTCAAGTTCAGTGGACTTCGTCATGGTTGAAAGAAAAGCGCAAACTTTTGATAACAATAACGAAATATTTAATATGCAGTAACTACGCCAAGAGAAATTAACGGACACAGCGAGGCGAGGAACTTTTCCAATTTTTATAGCTCTTCTGGTAATAAATTAGGCCCTAAAAATACGAGCATCGACTAGTCGTAAATCACAACAATGGCGACCATAAATCGACCACCTAAATGAAAGCGTGCTATCAAGCAGGTGAGGCGGATGAACCTGTGTACCTTGGCACCAGGTAGTAAAGAAAAAAATTCACACAATAAATGCTTAAAACAAACCTTCGTGCCAGTTTATCATGTGAATCATTAAAATTAAACTATTTTTGACATTATTTTTTCGTAAAAACACGTAAAAAGGAATTAAATTTAAATGTTGTTTATTTGAGTTGTTTTTATCATTATAAAATTGGCCCAAGCAGGAAAATAATCATAGCCGTGAACTTTGTGGCCAGATATATTACTGTCCAGCCCCTGCTAAGAGTCCTAATGCCACTAAAGACAGACATGGAAAACTGGGGACTACAATATATTACATGGGTCTCGGCTGGGTGGCGTGGATAGTTTGTCGCTGGCCTCTGTACCCAAGGTTGCGGGTTCGACCCCGGCCCAAGTCGATGGATTTTCATGATGCATAAAATCGACAACGGCCATGTCGTATGATTATACGGCATGTAAAAGATCCCTAGGGGGTGCTCTAGGCAAAATTAAATCCTAGTACAAATCGCATCGTCAGAGCTCCGTCAAAATTACCTGCGACGATTAGTATCTGCCTATATGGAGCCGCACTAAAAAGAGATATCTGCTTTCGGTGAATGTATTACGGGTAGACTGATGAACTCTGTTAATAACTGTTCATTATCTGCCATTAGTGTATATATATATATATATATATATATATATAACACGCGGGTTTTTGATAAAAAAGAGGAAGCTTTGAGATAAGGTACCAATTCAAGTAGCGTCTTCATTTCTTCCAAATTATAAGATCCATCAACATTAGGCATCGCGCTTGAATATAAATAATAATAATCCAAAATCAAATTCAGTTACGATAGTCAAAAACAGAAAATGTATTGTATTTTTCAAAAATAAATAAAAAATTTTTTGTTTTAGTGATCATTGAACTAGAGGGCTATAGACGATGGAGCTCGTAATTCTGAACCTCAGTTTAGTGACGAGGACGACTGAGGTGACGCCCCCTCAGGGGGCATCTGAGGGGACACCCCCACCCCTTAATTTGGGGACTATCTATATCCCTATTATCCTTCTCCTCCACAAAAACATGTATAAAAATATATACATTCAGGGGAAGAAAATGGAACAGAAATTCCCCAACCCAATAAACTACATGTCGAATATTCAACTATGTTAAATATAAAATTTGAAGAAATCAACAATGATTTTGTGCGTATGATTCTAATGAATTTCAAAATCTTAATATATATTAAAAAAATCTAATAAAAACTGAGCATTCATACTTTAATAAGAAAAACACTTCTAAAATGGAGTACATAAGTATATTAACAATATTTAAAAATATTGGCATATTTAAAAGGTTTATGCTTGGGAGATTCAAAAACCTATTTATGCAATGTACCGAATGCAAAAATGTAGCAAACATATATATTCTTAACCTAAATGCTAATGTTTCAGACAACTGAACTCGAATAAAGACGCATAGAGGAATAAAAATCATTCTTCCAGCAATAGGAAAAGCACAGGTCGATATTTTATTAGAATAACTACACAATTTCTACAGCATAGTCTGACATATACAAGTGATACGGGAGACAAGAATGATAATAAGGCCTCCATTATCATTTTCATGAATTCCATGTAATACGTAAAAAGAAATGTAACGTTAGTTTTTATGCTCCTTGCTTGATTCCTTTATGATTACTGGAATAAATGTACAATGGCACGAACACGGATATAATGCCTTTCGGGGAATATATACATACAAAAGGGTCTTTTAAGAAATAGGTATACTCTGTAGCCAAAAATATATGCACACAAATAGTATTTCACGGATTGAGAGTCAGGAAACTAACAATAATGCGACTGCAAATGATTTTTTAAAAATTAAATTTTAACTTATTTTTAAAAAGTGGGTAATGAGAAAAAATTATTTAAGTGGTCATCAGTTTTTTTAATACAATGAACTAATGATAATCTTATCACTTACAAAACATTTCTCTCAACGGCATATTGTGAAATTTACTGGTTTCTAAATCTTTAACAATAAGCTAGAAATAGAAAAAGTATAAACAGAAAGATGGCCAAGAGATTATTTTCCTTAAAACTGGGTTAACACTTGTGAGTTTCAAATAACGATTTTTACTTATCTTTATATGAACATTACACAGATTAGATTATCAAAGAAGAAAAAAATCGTATATATTTTCTACATAATTATCTACTTTAACCACTAAAATAACGAAGTTTATGTATATCTCATACATTTCCGTATAATGTGATTTAATATTCTTCTCAAAAGAATTCAGAAGATATTAGTTGTCTGACGAACTTTTATCTCGTTTTAATTCACATAAAAATCCTTCGATATTGTCTAAATAAATCCTACGATCACCAAATTAAAGATAGAGAAACATTTTAAATTTGAAAGTCCCGCTTTTAGCTGTTTGACACATGTGGCAGTACACAACTGTGCATGTGAAAAATTGGGGCCATGAACATGACTTGACAAGTTAATCGCGTGGAAGCAAAGTCTGAGTGAGTGAGTGAATATTAACGACGCACTGTTCAGCTACACGAGGGCTTTGGGCGAGGACCAACCCCTCCCCCTCTCCTAACTACCACACCAACGGGAGGACGTTTGAGCTCTCGACAGATTTAACGTGAATCGCTCCCCAACACGGCGGATCTTCAATGGTACTGGGGTCGAACTCGTGACATGCCTGCCATGATCCGATACCTTGACCATACCGATACCACCACTAAGCCCAAAAGCCCACATAAGTTCAAAAGGAATTACAAGCACCAGTAGCGCACACAAAATCTTTTCAAGGGGGGTGTTCAGGGTCGAAAGTCCACCATTTTGGTATCAGGCTCCAATACGCCACCCAACATATTCCTTTGATTTTTTCGATTTTTGGGAACAAAAACAATACAAAATTAATTATTGAATAAATAATTAGCATTAATTAATAAAATTAATTATTAATAACAAATACAAAATTAAATTTTACGTAATATGTACATAGGATTATAACCAATCGAAAAAAAAATCAAGGGCTATGGGGGGTGTCTAGACCCTTTGTGTGAGCCACTGACAAGCACCATAGGGGCAAATTGATAAGCAAGCAATGCTATGAAGAGATGTTAAGACTAATAATGTCATACTTGGATAAATGTCTCAAATCTTCATGGTGATAAAAAAATAAAGAGAGAATGCAGTTTATGTAGAATAAAATAAATATTTTCTATGAAGAGAAATATTACTGCAGTTTTTTCCTTTACACACATTTATACGTAAAGCAAAGGTAAAAAGAGTGGGATTTTTAAGTCAAATTTAAACAAATCAAATAAGTGTGTTCATATAAATCACTTATTAAGTCCCATCCACCGCATTTATAGGCCCCCATCATTCTTACCCCAGGTTAAATTTGAGTCGATCATGTTTTAAGACTATAATAACTGACACACGCCAAAGAAAAAGTGCGTCACGAGCTATCTGTAGAAGTGAAAAATCGATGCGAAAGTCGTTAATCACGCTTCGCCATGTTGGACGAAAAGAAATGAGATGAGAAATTGATAATATCGAAGGAAAAAGAGGGCGACAATCGATACCCGGAATGGTTCTCAAAATGGCTGCACAATAACTTGATAGGGAGAGGCGTGATTATTCGAGACTATGAATGGGAATCTTGTTTCATTTTAGACACAAAAAATGTTTATTCTGCAAATTAATCTTGAATTACCAATCAAGAAGTTTTAAATTCATTTTTTTATCATTTTAAATATTGCATTAACTCTAAACAAATGCCACTGACGATCTTATTTGATTACGATGATAGGCCTGTTAACGTAGAAATAGAAGCAGAACAAGAAGATCAGCAACGGACAGTGGCGCACACAAGGGGGGGGGCGGTCCTGGGGTCCGGACCCCCCCCCCTTGTGTGGGCCACAAGGTTGATTGATTATAATTGATTAATTGATTATAATTCTAAGTATATAATACGTAAAATTTAATTCAATATCTGTTATTAATGATTAATTTTATTAATTAATGCTAATTATTTATTCAATAATTATTTTTTTACTGTGTTTTGTTCCTGAAAATCGACAAAATAAAAAATAGCATGATACAAGAATGGTGAACTTTCACACACAACCCCG
>BMAV01025190.1:280000-307970 GCA_019973955.1 Trichonephila inaurata madagascariensis | reverse complement strand
CCCCCCCCCCCCTTGGAAAATTACTGTGTGCGCTACTGAAAAATATATGTATATTTAATGAAAAACAAGAAAGATACCATAATAAACGGATCTCTTATCAGTTAAAATCAGGACATTTTTTTAGTTCAGGGAATTCGATAATTACAATTATTTTATTACCATGTCAAAGTATTAGGTATAAAAGAAGATATTTATTTTCTAAATGTATTTGTTACATTATAAAGCTTAGAAAATAGATAATATAGAGCTTATAGTTCCCAATGCTTAATATATAAGCTTTATAAAAACAACAGTCTGAAGTCGACTGAGATCCAAGCGGTACCCGCTCATCACTTGCGATGTTGCCGGCAATCGAAAAAAGGCGCTCCCAAGGAACAAATGATCCCACGATCTTCATATACATCATGGCTATTGAGTGAACGTGATGATAAATAAGAGTTTTTTTGTTCTTGCCAGTAAAGTATAGGATCATATTTCAGGTGCACAACTGCCTGCACAATAAATAGTACTTAAAGATAGTACATTGAACAAATTGTAAATAATTTTATGGTTTTTACCAAAACAGAAAAAAAGAAATGTCGATTTTCTAAGATGAAATATCGATTCACTGAATCGATTCAGTGCTAAATATCGATTTAAAAAAATCGATTTTTTTTTGTCCGAGAAATCGATTTTTCGATTAATCGATCTCAGATCGCCATCCCTAGTCCTGGTGCCACTGAAGACAGAAAAAATGAAATGGCAATGGGCCGATGCAAGTTAAAAATGTCGAGGCTCAATGACCTCCCCTTGGAGAGGGGATGTCATCTTCGTCACTAGACCCAGTCTCAAAATAACGCACTATAAAAGCAATACATGTCGTGTTGCTTAAAAGTGCGATAATTGAATCAAACCCTCAATCTTAATAAAACTAAATGTATATGAAAATGGATTGAAGCTAAGACTAACTTAGAAGAATTGCTTATGATTCCAAGTTACAAAATGATTAAGTATCTCAGTGCAATATATTAATCTAGTTTTTTTTTAAAATTAATTTTGCTACGAGAACAATGCAATAGAAACAGGCATTTTAAAACAAGCATTCGAACACAACTTATTTCAGAAAAAAAAAAGTTCGAGCAATTCGGTCATAAAACTACCATCAAAAACGTCGTCAAAACAAAACGCGATATTTCTACGAAATATTATTCCAAATCACATTTTAGAATTTGTGCGATTTTTTCACAACGAACACCACACACAATTCTGGTTGGTCGTTGATTTACGAATTATAAGAAGTTTTTATCTCTTTCATGTCTCAATGAAAGAGAGAGAGAGAGAGATAAAGACTTTTAAACTCAAAAATTTTGATTAAGAAGTAGACACTGTTATGACCTAAGATCTCCGTAAATTAAATACCATCGAATTTTGTGATGTGAACAATGTAATATTTAATTCACTGGATTTCATTAGTTTGAATCAATTTAGCATCATAATCACGGCACATGCAATTCGCGAAGAAACAATCTCATTTTAAGCTATGGTCAGATATAACAAAGGTGTACGAGTTTTAATTTGTTGGTGTCCCAAGTGCTCAGATTGGCGTGGAATTATGTGGAGAACAGAGTTTTAGATCAGATGCTGTCCTCTTTTTACTGACCGGGGATTAAAATTTATAAAGAGTATCGGCTGTAAATAGTGAAATTTTGTCAGACAAAAAGAGGCACTCAGAATCGATTGTTAAATAAACATCTTGAGCCCCATCATGTGAAATAAAACGCTAAATAGATCTTTAAAACAAAATTTCAATTCGCATAACGCAGCTCACGTCATTGTATTCGATACAAGATAATTCCACGTATATCCACACAGAAATTATTAATAAGAGGCCGCGGTAGCCGAGTGGTATAGGTATCGGATCGTGGCTTGCCTTGTCACGAGTTCGAGCCCAGTACCACTAAAGACCCGCCGTGTAGGGCAGCGATGCACGTTAAATCTGTCGAGAGCTGAAACGTCCTCCCGTTGGTGTGGTGTGGTAGTTAGGAGAGGGGGGTGCCAGCTCAGGTGTCGTCCACGTCACTTGACCATGGTTCAAAATTACGTGGTCCGTCGCCAAAAGCCCTCGTGTAGCTGAACAGTGCGACGTTAATATTCACTCAAACTCAAGGCTAAGAGAGAAACATTGAAGAGCTAACACACTTATTTGTAATTGAAACACCAAAACAGTCAAGAAGTCTCTAGCTATTATAGCAATTAAAATATTTATTTCTGTATATTAAAAAAAAAGATTTTGGAAGTAGGATTTACTGGAAAAAAAATTCAGTACCATTTCAAAATAATGAAATTACCAGAAATAATGATTTCTGGAAATATTTTTAATTAATCAAGAAAAAAAATATTGAAGGAATTTGTGTGTGTGAAATACTTTGAGTAAACTAGCTATTACTAAAGAGTTTTATAGAACAGTTTCTTCAATATGATAGACAGCTTTTTTAAAACAGCCAACTGCATGAAAAGGAATATTTTTTTTTTCCTTCCTATCTTTCCAAAAATACACAGCTGGTTTCAGTGAAAATAAGAAAAAAATTGGTTGCTGGATTTAATTACTTCCACGCCATTACAGATATCGTACAACATATATTAAGCATTTTGGGGGGAACAACTTACCTTCTAACCATAATTTACCAAAAACTAATCTGTTGGAAAAGCTCAGGAAGAAAATGCAACATGACAACTAATTAACGGTGATGGTGCAAGACATGGAAAATTAACTTGGAGTGGAAAATCTATCCATAATGAGCAAGATACAACAAAAAATATTCACACCCAAACAATCATTTTATTCAGGCAACACAAAAGCTTTTGCAAATTTTTAACCTCAAGTATTCAAAAAAGAAGGCAGAAGCAATTTTGGAACCAGTCCAGTATTACAGAAAGTCCAGGGTCATTTATTTTGTACAGCTATTAGAAACAAAGTTTATCGTTTTTGTCATCGTAGTTAATGAATTATTGGATTGCACCATAGTTGCTCCGTCTAATGCAAAATTAATGCAAACTGCACAAGGCAAATTGATATTATTCTCACATCAAAACCAAATGGCACAAATATGACTTATTCTAATCCATTTATCTGAATCTGAATTTTAGTTATTCAACCAGCCATACTTAAATGTTGGAAATGCACTAAAAATTAGCAAAGAGAAAAAAATGTTGAGTAATGGCTATTTTTCCAGCCTCAGCTAAAAAGAAACAAAGAGATGTCTAGAAAATTCCAAAAGGGACACAGTTGCCAAGAAGATTTGTGTCAACACAACATGTAGTTCAAGGTTTTGTTTTGAATGGAAATAAATTTAAATAAAACTGTACCATTGCATACATCTCAATTTTCTTTTTCAATATAAATACATATGTACACACTTAAAATTAATTGTTTCTAGAAATATAGTACAACTAATAGTATATTCAGTAAGCATAACAGTTTATAGTTTATAACATCGTTCATTTACAAATTACTTAACATTTAAAATGTTTAACTATTTGAACTTTATGCCAATATACAAGTAATTTAGAACGTCTGCATTTCCTTTGATACTTTGTACTACTACATTTTTTGACTATACAAGAGAAAATGTCACAATATATAATATATGTGTAGAGTCAAATGAAATCTTGAGAATTTTACACAATGTGATTCATTATCAAAAATAACAATTTATTTTAAAGTATGAAGTTGCCAAACTTATTTCAGTACCAATAAAACAAAAGAAAAATAAATTTTAAAAGAGAAGAGGAAAGCTATTCCTAAATTAACCTTCATATTATTAATATATCAAAAGAACAGTGCCCAAATAAAGCTTCAAAATTCAAATAGTTTATAAAACTAGAAAACATAGAAACAATATAAAAAAAAATTGAGAAGTTTTCTAACAAATCCAAGTGGCTTGAACCAGTGGTGTACACAAGGGGAGGTTTTGGGGCTCCAACAGACCATAGACCAACAGATTTTTAGTTTTACGGTAGGGATTACCCCTTCACACTACTTGTTTTTTAGAATGTATCCCCCCCATAAAAAAGGTCTGTGTACACCATTGGCTTGAATTAGTTTAAATCATAAAGTTGATATGTTTTTCATACAGAAAAACTAAATATTAATTTGAAAGTAAGAAATAATTAGAATACACGAAAAAGACATCTTTGGTTAAAAGAAAAATTATGATAAAAACGTTAATTAAATAGATGTTATTCCACAAGCCCCTGAGTTACAATTCTATGAAAACAAACTCATTAATTATTAATTTTAAGGAAACAGAAAATAAAAACCACTTCACCTAAATGCATGAGAACAATCTTTTAAAGAATTTCATTTAGAAGTATAAAACAAAATGCTTCATTAAAACCATAAGTTCAAATTAATCACAAACTTTCACTATGACCAAATAAATAACGATATACATCAAAGAATTTTTTCTTACAATGAAACAAAGAATAGCAAAATGAATCTGCATTAAAAAAAAAATTACAATTTAGGTGGTATAACAGCAATTTTTTTTAAAGCTAATCTTAAGCCCATTCTGAGACTCAACACATTATATTTTCCCCATTGAATATTTTCCCACATAAGCTATTCTAATTTGCAGTAAATAAAATATTTTGAATGAAAAAGGAATATGACTGATAACATACATTCATGTTTGTCTCAAGATATAAACAAAACGTTTATCTTTTAAGACAAAACAAGAATTTATATACCTGAAAAGGAAGGGGGGAGAGAAGCAAAAACGCATGATGCTCTAAAAACAAAGTTTATAAATTTATTTTTAATAACATTGGCTCAAATTTCAAAACTTATATGAATGATAATGTCAGTGAGCATTTATTGATGTCACACACTTAAATTAACATGAACGCTACTGGCCAAGAAACTAGTAATTTTGAATTGTATTCAAGTGACAAAGATGACACCTAAGAAGGTACCTCAAACCACACCAACGTGAGGATTTTTAGCCCCAACAGACTTAACATGCATTGGTCCCTTTGTAGAACACAGATGTATGAATTACAGCAGCAAGAGAAAATTTGTAAAATAATCCAAACTGATTATTTTATTAGTCTCACACAGGGGCGTAGGCTACCGCCATACCAATGATACGGGACCCCTAAGTCACAAGGGCCCCAACATGTATAACTACAGTCTACAAACAGGGCTCCTATATCTAAAAAGGGCCCCGAAGGAGTTTTGATACAGGGCCCCCTCAAAGCTAGCTACGCCAATGGTTTCACAGTCAGTGGGAGTCCATGTTACAGAAGGGCCCAAGGATTCTAGGGGGCTCAAAGCCTCACTGACAACACGTACTTGGACTTGGTGCCCAAAACCTGACTTTGCACAAGGGGGCCCTAATATTCTCCGTTACGCCACTGTGATCACAGTATTAACTTTTGTATACTTTGATTTGAAAATAACAACCATGAAAAGTTAAAATAGTTTTTTAAAATAAAAAATATTTCGCAAAATTCAAAGCCTTTTCCCCTCCTAATTTCAGAGTCTGATGAAGATATGTTAAAATAATTATATTCATGTTTCAAATATTATATAACATCCCAATTTAAATTTAGAATGAATCATAAGAAAAATAAAAACCATTTCAAATAACATTTCCAATAATAAAACTGATTTAAGCATCAAGCTTCTAAAAATTTTTACAGTAAAAATATCTTATCAAGAAAATTTCTAACATTACTAAAAGTTATTTTTTATTCTCTACAGCAATTGTGTACCTAATGTTTACTAATGCACACAAATTTTTTCAGTAATGATAATGGGATAAAAAAATTTCTGAGAAAAAAGTACAAAATATATTACAAACCGTAAAGAGCAATAAAAATTATGCAGTAATTTTCTAATTCTTTATCATTAACACCCAATTTATTATAAATAAATTTTATTAACCAATACTTTTAGTATATATCAATGCTTGGGAAAAATCGTTTGACTGAATTTTGTTAAATCTAAGTTATAAGCTAATTTCTCAAAAGATAAGGTTTTTTAAAAGAAAAAAAAAATGGAAAATATTTATATAATGATTGATTTTACATTTCATTAGTAAAGTGTAATTCAATGAATGAATAAATATAATTAAATCACAAAGATACTTTTTTAAAAAGCATAGTTTTCAAAACAAGACTAAAAAATTAAAATAAATGATAGTATGTATAATTTTGCTTTAAATTGCTTAATATATTTATTTTATATCCAAATTCTTTTGCACAGAATATAAATATATATAAATGTCAAACACACATATTTTTTCACTCTCACAGACATAAGTTGATATCAGTAACATTTTCAAGAAAATATAAATGAATGCTTCAATATTTTGAATGATCACAATCATGTGTGTGTGTTTTGTACGATTAACACATAGATCCTAATATTAAGACGGTGTAAAGTTAAGACGATACACTAAGCCTAATACGATGAAGATCTAATCA
This sequence comes from Trichonephila inaurata madagascariensis, assembly GCA_019973955.1. NCBI lineage: Eukaryota > Metazoa > Arthropoda > Arachnida > Araneae > Nephilidae > Trichonephila > Trichonephila inaurata. The sequence goes on along the minus strand of BMAV01025190.1, from coordinate 301,502 downwards.
AAAAAATCCGCCAAATAGCAATATAAATGCACTATTAAAAATCATTACTAAGATTTAGAAACTAGAAATCTGTAGCATTTTCGCTAAGTATTGCTCGAGCATACTGCAATTTCAAAAATGAAACAGACCGCAACGTTCCGTATAGGGTAAGAGACAGTAATGAAAACACACACACGTACTAGTATATCTTGTTGAAGAGAATGGCAGCGTTGAAAATCGTTCGAATATAACAAGAATTTCCCACTTACCTCTAGCAAATGCGACGCTGAGAATGCAGGCGAGGATAATTCCAAGATGTTTCATGCTTAAATCATGTAAATGATCACAGTATATCCAGTTCGAAAGATGTCAAAAAAAGTCTTAAATGTTAATTTTCTTCTCACAGTTTACGGTACAAGCTTTACCGACTGCTTCAGATCGTTTGTTTCCCCTCGTCACTTCCCTTGCCCACTCTGCAGGGTTGCTGCAGGTGATTTCTCGCCTGAACCTCATTGGCGCTGAAAATGCGTCGCCAATTGCTGGGTGGTGGCGGGTTTCGACAGGTTGTGCGTATATGTGTGTGTTATTAATTTTTACAATGCTTTGTATATTAATTTTATCAAGTTCTTTCGCTATGTGCGTGTTCAGAATATTCTTTATTTGCATATTCTTTCAATATCTCTCCAGTTTGTTATATCTCCATTGGCTTTATGTCATTTTCCTTGAAATAAATGAGCCATATGTTAATATTCAGCATGGTGAGCTCAGATATATAATTTTTTTTTATCGGAAGATAATATGGGTAACTGAGAACGAGATAATGAATTAAAATAATTTATATCCGTGAAAAATACTTAATATCCCTCAGCCGTTTGCTTATTTTTAGAAAAATGTACTGAGCATGTTATGATTGAAAAGTATTCGGAGCTTGTGAAAAGTAGTTAAATAGCAATGCCATGGATAAATTTCATTTTTTTTAAAATATATATATATATATATATATATGGAATTAAATACAAATGAATTAAATTTTTTAATAAAATAATTAGTAGTAATTCACTGGTTTTCTTTTTAGTAAGAAACTGAATATTCACTGACGTTGGGACCAGGTGATTTAGATTGATTTGATTTTTTTAACATTGCACTCAAAACAACCACACAAAGGCTATTGGCGACGAACCTCGCAATTTTGAAACATGACGAAGAATAAGAAGAGAACACTTATAAGCTAGCACCCCACTCTTCAAACTTCCACACCACGCTGCAACGTTTCCCGCCTCTATAGCTGAAAAATCGGCTTTCCTATACAGATAGCATGACACAGTTCATATCCACAAGTACACCCGTTCATATTGCGGGGGTCTAATGTAAGGCTTAAAATATTTATGATTGAAATGTGAAACTTTGGATTATTTTATTAATTTCTCAAGCATTTCTGTCTTTCAAAGGAAAAAAACCCGAACTAAGTATAAATTCCTATTGGATGCGTAACATGTGCAAAAAGGTAAAATGAAAACCAAACGAAATGGATTCTTTAAATACTGAAAGAATGAATTTAGGAGTACAAATTAACAGTTTTCTAGTAACTTGTATGTTTGGTATGAATAATTTGCGTTGTAATAAAAGTAAGATTTCATTATACAAACGATTTTTTCGAAAGATTTCTACTATTTCATTCACAAACAAAAAAAAATTTTGTTTTTGTTTTTTTGTTTATCGAAGCACCAACACATTCCGAAACATGAATATGTAAAGAAGACAAAAATATTGTTAAAGTTAACTGTTATACGTACATTATGAACATCTTATATGAACAGTTAATGTATTCTTACTTAACATACTCTTTAAATGCACTAAATATTGTTTCAAACATAACTTGTGTTTTATATTTAATAATATATACTAAATATATGTTAGGAATATACGTGTAAATATATATTATTCGAATGTAAATGTACATTACTTTAAATAAAAAAGAAACTTTACTAACAATAATTTACTAAATTAATGATATAAATACTTCGTTCACAAATTTTACAGGTAATGGTAAGTGCTGCATCTCTCATATATACTGCTGAAAAATGAAATTTCTCGATTTAAAATTCTAGTTAATTTCTCGCCAGGCTTATTAAAAAATAATAATGGAATCGTGCATTTTATTACGTATATCATACATTTCGCTAGAAATAAGCTCTTCGACAGTGAAAATTTACATTTTTTAAAATCAAAAAGTCAATTTATCATAAAATAGCTTTCCTTAAACAGTCACACACACAGAACATGTAATTCAGCCTTTAGAATAACTAAGAGTAAAATTAGAAATAAATTATTATGTAGTTGCAATCTTATTAAATAAAGCCTTGAATTTTTTTTTATCAATATGAGGTACGAAAAAAATCTTCTAAAGTAAATATGAAGTTATTTTTAATAAAAAAATAATCGAATAATTTTTTAATTAAAAACAATTCATCAGCAATCAAAGGAATAACAATATATACCTATGATAAAAAATACAGTTCTTAAAATATGTTATTGCCTAAGGGTTTTAAAATCTATAAAAATTATATATATATATTTTTATAAAAAAGTGTGATGAGATAGTATTCATTTGTTAAAATCATTTCCTACAGAAGAAAATTTTAAAATTAGTTTAAATATTTCTTGCGTTAATTATCTATCTTTAGGGTTTCAAATATAGCCTGCATTTAAATTCAAATATTTAATTATACTTTTGAAAAATTTTAAGGAACTTAATTCATTAAGTTGTGCGATTTCTTCGGAGAACACAAGCAACATACACGCATACATTCAACTTTTAAATTAGGAGTATTTTAGTTGCTGCAAATAATTACTGAGAGTTTAAAATATATAAATTATATACCATTCATGCTTTATGTAACTTAAATGTGATTTATATTTTTTAAAATAGCGTGCTTCATTTCCTATTTCAAATTAAATTTCATTCACGATATTTTGTTGCGGTTAAAGGCACATCAGTTACTTTATTAAATTTACGTGTTTGTTTTTAAACTGAACACACACACAAGCAGCTCTAATAAAGTACTCTATCGTGTACTATCTCTATAAATATATTCTATAAAGTATACTATCGTGAATTGAAAACACAGAAAATTTCCTGAAACTTCAAATAAAAATTGACTGTTTTAAGAAAAATAAAGCTTCATAGAACTTAAACATCCATACATTTTCTCCTAAATGAAATGTGGATAGCATTTTATTTTACTTTTTACAACCGCTTTTAAGAGAAATAATTTGTTAAAAAAAACTTTCATTATTTTTTTATAATTTAATATTTTTATAATTGACATAAGTTTCGATGGGAAAGCTACAAACATTTTTATAGCAAAATAACTGCAAAACTTAGGCATTCTTTTATCTCAAGAATGCCATACAGATAAAAAAAAATACCTGAGGGTTTTGTGCTCTAAAACTGATGGTTTTGCAGCATTTTTTAAAACCTGTTCAGTTTTATCTTACTTTTGGTTATTTTTTGGTTCCCTGTTTGCGTATGAACTTATACAATACGGTAATTAAAAATGCTTCATTTAGTACTTTATCATTATACATTTTATCGAAATATTTTTTTTAGAACACATTCCATATTGAAATAGATAGTGTCATTCCATAAGTTTCTTTTGGTTTTTTAAGTACTATCAGGTGGAAATACTGATCAGCGATAAAATAGAGGCTGAATAAAGATGAGAAATAAAAATTGTATTTCAATGTGTATTATATCGTAAATAATAATCTATTAAAAATCCAAAAAGGTCTAAAAAAATATAAACTCATAGCACATATGAGAGATTTATTATCTAAATTCTACATTTTTCAGAGTTAATTTTATATCTCAGCAATGTATAAATTCTTAAGTATTTTATTTAAATGTCAATAAGCTATATTTAATTTTTGCTTCCTGAAGCAATTAAATTTACAGAAACACGCTTACATTTTAAAGCTTATACATAAGTTGGAATGTTTAAAGTTTTTATTCGCGCGCGTTGCAGCGTACATTTTTAATAACTTAAACTTCAATGGCTGAATGCATGAATATTAACGTCGCACTGTTCAGCTACTCGAGGGCTTTTGGTGACGGTCCTCTTAATTTTGAACGATGGTCAATTGACGAGAACGAAACCTGAGCTGGCACCCCTCTCCTAACTACAACACCAACGGTAGGACGCTTGAGCTCTCGACAGATTTAACGTGCATCGCGCCCCTACACGGCGGATTTTTAGTGGTACTGGGTTCGAACTCGTGACAGGCAAAACCACGATCCGATACCTTAACCACTAGGCTACCGCGGCCACCAGATAAATGTAGCGAACGTATGCTTACTTACCAACATTTTACATCGTTTTCAGTACTGTGTGTGAATAAGAGTATTTGATAAATAAAGAAACAAACTTTAATCTATGTAAAAATTAGAGATTCTTTAAATTGCTGCTATATTTTTAATAATGAAAAATCAAATGGATTATTATTTTATTTTCATTCTGTAAGAAAATTAGTCTTATTGCATTCTTCAGTATTGTAAACTTTAAACAGCAAAATGTTTAAAGTTATTTCAGTTATTTAAAGAATAAAGATCTAGGCAATTTAAAATAAATACAATGATTACCGTAAAATCCAGCGTGTAACGCACACCACTATATATATAACACGCACCTCCTCTTTTACGAAGAAACCTGAAATGTACGTGCGCATGCTGATATGTTTTCATGGGATTTATTCGAGATTTTGAAAAATATATTGTATGCTTCTCTAGAACTACAACCCTTTAAGTTCATAAGCAATGTCATTTCTTTTAAGCAAACAGTATTTCAATATATGTAGAAGTCTAGTTTTGTGTTCGTTACACGTTGGTTTTGTTAAGCTCTTATTCTTATATTCGGGGCGTATAATGCACACCCATAAATTTCGATCTTATCTTTTGTGTAAAACGTTATGCGCCGAATTTTACGGTATGTATGCCTTGTACTTTTGAATGCATTTTGTTAAATATTAATGTAATCTCTCTCTCTCTCTCTCTCTCATTCAGTTTAAAATTAAAAAGTATTTTATTGATTTTGAATATAAAAACGTATTGTAGTTGTTTCTGTAAAATCATGCGTTATTCTTCTCTAAAAACCTTTGAATAATTTTTTAATGCAAGATTTATAGAATTTCCATTAACACCAAACTTTCTATTTATAGACTTGTTTTCTTTTTATTAATTTCCGCATGATATTTTTTTTTCCATTTCAGTATAAATGATACGGGGCCCCCAAGCTATAGGAACGTCAAAATTTATAACGTTCTGAAACTTTGAAATAAGTGTCTTTCATTTCTCTTCCACGAAAGGGCCCCCAAGGAATTGTGATACAGGGCCCACTCATGATTCACTACGCCAGTGATTATAGAGCTTTTAACTAGACAAATTTTAGAGAAGTTTTTGAGACAAGTTTTTTGTTCTAATTCAGTGCTTTTCAAACTTCAATACTTGCGACCCAATTTTCAGTCATAATTTTCTCCGTCCCCTCCCCCATCCAAACAATAACAATGTATTGTATTCTATAATAATGTACTTTGACGTATATCTACAATACGAATTTAATTACAAACCATACAAATTATCAAGATAAGTATTTTATATAATTTTATATATGACAAGCCCATGGGGTTACTGGTAATTGTTAAACTTGTTCTTAACTTGGCATTGTTAAATTAATTATCAAATACAGTGTGCAGTACTGATATATTTATAAACATATTATATCAGTGTAAATGCGTATTTTATTTTCTGTTATGTCAGAATGTATTTTGTTTTGTTTCTTTTCAGTAAATTAATAATAATTTTAACTAATGTTTTATTTTTGACTTTTCGATATGCTCATGCCCTCCTTGTTGGGTTATCATCCCCCCCCCAGGAGACGTGCCCCACAGTTTGAGAAACACTGTTCTAATTACATTAGAATCCATTTCATTAACAACATGAATAAATACATCTCTAAGAAAAATACAATCGAGATCTCATTGTATTGATTGTTTCGTACTCTATATTTTGAAATTGAAATTTTTTCATTAAAAAATGGTATATGAAAGTTCCAAAAAAATGTTACAAACTATTCTACAAACTTAATGCAATGAAAAGAAGGGTTTTCCTCTCCTCCACTTTGGAAGTAGTGCATTAAAGATATTAAAAAAGAAATATCTGTCGCGCTGCTTGTGGACAAGGGTGCGGTCGTTTTTGTTCCCTTATCTCTCGGGTCCCGCAGAGAAATCTGCCAATATCACTTTCTTTTGATTTTTCTTCCGACTACCTTCTTCTAAGAAAACCTTTGATATTAGATCCATTCTTCAAAGCGTAGGATGACCATGAGAATATTTGCGGGTACAGTTATTAGAAGGTTTTATTCTGTTATTCATTCAGTAATATATTTTAATATATTTAAGTGTTTGAGTATTTTAAATAATAAGAGGACAACTTTCAAATTTTATATCAAAATGGCGATTTCGAAAATTAAATTCGTAGTCATGACAACAGACTTAAAGATTTTTAAATACACTGGGAGGCTAGTTTAACCCTTTATACACCCCATTATGATTTACTGCAGTTTTTTTCATGCAATATTTTTTTTTTTGAATCACTACATTGAAAATTAAGGGATATACATAAACAAAACATTCAACTTTGGGAAATTGAATCCGTTAGAGCTAATGAATTAATTAAAGATAATCAACTGTGTAAAATTAATTATATACACTGTTCACTAAAAATAAATAGTCAAATCATTTTCTAAAGTCTTTATTAACATACAGAAAAATAAGACCTTTACATTTTGACATTAACTATTTTTTCGGAACAGAAATGACAATCTTCGCAATCCGCTGAAAACGCAATTTCTGCTATAAAAGAATTCGCCTTCTCCGCTAAAATATTCATCATAGAACCCATGCTGCCATATATCTTAGGAGAGTGGATTTCAAAGAATATTCCTGTTATGTATCGTCAGGATATTCGTAAAAATGGTTATTCTATGTCATTTTAAAGTGAGTGGTACATATAAGTACCGTTGGTAGGTAAAGGCTTAGCACATTTCACAGAGTAGAAAGGGCCGTGGGTAGCCTAGTGGTTAGAGCACCGGACTCCGCACCGGAAGGCCTGGGTTCGATGCCCGTACCGCGAAATATCCTCCGAGTACACGCGGAGCACGTGCTCGTTAAATGAGTGAGTCTGAAAGTCTTGTGGGCTGAATCACGAGTGCAGGAAACTGGAGAAAATTTTCCTCCAATTCAGTTTCATGCCTAAATTGTGGATATAGATGGTGTCGCCATCTATATCGTTCCTTCGGGAAGGCCTCTGACCACCCCCAGAGTGTTCTCCCTCTAAATTGGGGTGAAATCGGGCCAAATCGTACTGTCACCTGTATGGTGCTCAAAGCTACGGCTGACGACGGGCGTCACTTAGCCCTTTACCATGATAATTTCATGGGCTTTAATCTGACCTTTGCCGATCAGGTGGCATTAGTAACAACAACAGAGTAGAAAAATTTGCTTACAAACACAATACCAACACACACAGTTTAAGTTCAGAAAATTCGTTGGGATGAGAGCAATTCAACAATTTTGGTTCCTACGGGCGTGTATAATAAATAGTGCGGAGAAGAAAAATCTCGAAGTGAACAAAATCCCACAAGAATTTAGTAGGAACAGTAAAGAGCATAGAGGTGGAGTTGTTCTTATGTGAGGGTGTAAATCGGCTTCAGGATTAGGTAATTTGAAATTTTTTGATGGTATTGTGGATTATGAACTTTATTTAAATATTTTAAGGAACAATTTGCAATTACTGTAAAATTTGGGTATTGGAGACGATTGTATTTTTTAACGATAATGATCTATAACTCACGGCTCTAAACTTACGCGTCTGGTGACTCTGTAACTGTCCCTAAATTCTGAAAAAACCTACTCACTCACCTGATTTAAGTCGAATAGAACATATTTGAGAAGAATTTGATTTTAGGGCAAAAAGACAAAACAAAATGTGAACTATAAACAATAATCGCAGAAGAATGGAGGAACATCGATGCAGAATTTACGTTTAAAAATTGTTGTGAACGTTAAAAGATATCTAAAGAACTAAATTAAGAAAAAAAATTCAATGGTTAAAACTATGCTGAGATTTATTTTAAGAGTCGTGGACTTTTGTGGCGTAATTTGTTAGAGTAGTTCTTTTGATTTTTAATTTTTCAAAATAATAATTATACTATATATTGAAAATTTATTATGTTTTCCCAATAAGAACAAGTTGCAGATATTAAAAGACAATTACAATTCCGATATATTGATCTTTATTAATCGAAAACATTAAATTTTATAGAAAATTACATGTGTATGAACACTTTTGAGAGCCACTGTATGTATTTTTAGAAGTGAAAAAGAGGAAATTCAAATTATACTGAAAATGATAGGAAAATGTATTATCGAAAAAAGAATAGTGTCCTGATATTGTTAAATGTCCGTCAGCTAAAACAATAGGAATTTTTTTCATGTTAAATGGAACTGGACCTCTAAGTCCCTACACAACATGAAGTGAAAATTAGAAAAAAGAGTTAGCCTTTAGGTATCATCTCCGTTTTGCTCCAGTTTTCAAAAATATGAGATTCGTCATCAGTAGCCCCTTTTTTTGTTACTTGTGTGACGGTAAATATATCCAATCGTTTATATCTATCATAATTTGTATTTATAATGCATTTACTGAAGCATAGCTACATTTCATTTTGTTTTGACTTAGACTAAGTACTGTAGTGTTAGCTCATTAGTCGAACACTTCTCGACAATACTTGTCAAGTTTGACGTACAAGGTGACAAAAATGCCCAGATGGGACACTGTAAACTTCCAAAAGAGACCGCGTGTTCTTCCATCCTGCCTGGGGGCACTCATTGATTCTGAAGGCGGCTTGTTGAAAGCGCACCACTTCTTTTCCCGATCCTCAGATAACGTTTGGAGACCACGTTCTGCAGAAAAGATCCTCCTGTGAGCAATATCCATTGTCAGGTCCCCCTCTCACATCTGGGCCGCGAGCTATTTGAATGAAAAGAAATGTCGGCCTGTAGTAATTAAGACATACCCTGGAGGATACCCTGAGTGTTAAAGTGTCAGGACGATTTATAGACCTTCTAGATGTCCCATGAGGTACGGCGACAGAGTTGATATGGCCTATTGTCTCAAAGAGCCAATGGAGTTAGTACGACGACGAAAACAGCCATGTGTAGATCCGCTACGTTCGCCAGTCAGAGATGACCAGGGGAGAAGTGCGAAAATTTACTACTAAAATTAATGTTTTGTTTAATTAATTTGGAATAAAATGGCTTTTGGCAAATAGCTGTGTGAGTTCTCCCGCTACCCAGTAAGAAAGTACTGGCTCACTTCGTTACAATGCAAACTTCTTAAGCGTTATGAGTTTTTCATTTTTTATGATGAATCTGTAGAAGGAATGGCTGCATTTTTTAATTTCTTTTCATGTAGATCCCTTTCGTTCTGTAAGAAAAGAAGCACAAATGGGAAAAAATGTCATTGAGTCTTTTAAAAAACGAGGCATATCTCTCACTGTAGCTATTTTCGTGTTTTAGATATCCGACTACATTCGGATCCGTGATTTTAAAAAAGCGTATAAATGGATTATTTTCATGATATTTAGTATCACTTAGATTAGAATACATGTATAAAATTGTTTTAAGGACATTTTGACAAAAATAATTTATTTAAATACAATATTTCGGCAAAAAATTAACTTAGAATAATCTATTTTCCAAATGTTCTCTTTTTGTGAAAAATGCTTCTATTATAATAATATTTTGCCTGTTTATAGCTCAGACCTCTTTACAGAGGCTCAACTATGATTTTTGAAAATTCACATTATTTTCAGAGTTACAAACATTTAAAATAATTATCGGCGTTTTTTTCTTAAAACTGCTCCCCTCTGTTGTCGTAAAACATGGATAAACCCACTTCTAAGTTATATATTTCAAAAATTCTAGTTGAGCCTCTGTAGAGATGTCTAAGCTATATACAAGCAAAATATTATTATAATAGAAGCATTTTTCACAAAAGAACATTTCGACAAAAAATTATTCTAAGTTAATTTTTTGCCAAAATATTGTATTTAACTAATTCTTTTTGTCAAAAAATGTCCTTAAAACAATTGTATACATGTATTCTAATCTAAGTGACACTAAATATCATGAAAATTATCCATTTATTCGCTTTCGTAAAATCATGGTTCCGAACGTATTCGGATACCTTAATGTGTCAATTTCCGTTGCGGTGTTATAAAATGTAAGTGGTGTTATAAAATGTAAAAGCAAAAATGTCATTCAGAAATAACTGTACATATTTGTTAAAAAGACGGTAATGAAATTAATTTAAATGAAATTAAATGAATGCAAAGTAGAGAAAAATCCTTAAAAAAGTAGGCAAAGAGAATATTATACTTTAATAGCGAATCGACTTAGGTCGAGTTTTATTACTTTCTTAGGAGAGCAATTCTTTCTCGTAAAAGTAATTTTTTGTTTTGTTTCCTGAATTAAAAAAAGAAGAGACAGAAAATGTTGCAAGTGTGATTTTCTAACTGAAGTGACACAAGTACCATTCCATTCTATTTTTGTGTCTAAGTTAAAATTAAACAGAGTCAAAGAAACAAGATTGTTTCAAAGTACCTTTAACAATTATTTGAAACGAAGAATTTGTGCTTCTTGGGAATATATTTCAATCTTAAATCCTGTTTCTTAATATTCTGTTAGAATTAAATCTGTTTTAAAAGTGTATCTTAATTATAAATGTGTTTTTTAATTAAAAAATTTCGGTCCCTTACATCAGCATTTTAAAGAACAAAAATAAAGAGTAAACATTTTGTCTGACTGATTTAAAATGAAATATAATAAAAGTCCCATCGGGCTTCGAAATTCTACCTTTGATGTCTTTTATTTAATTTAAATAACTTGCAATTTATTTATGAATAATTCAATTACACAAATATTTATGTTTATATTGGATCCTTAATGGATCGTTGTTACTTGTATTAATAAAAATTATTACTAATTGATACTATGTCGTTTTCAGCTTGCATATTTCCAGATATTGAGGTTTGAAATATTTTAACGTCCCAGTTGATTAAAATCAGTTCGAAAAGCGACAGTGTTGCCATTGTTGCAAAAATAATTTGAAATATAATAGGAGATGAAAGCTCGAGAAGCAAATTTCGATAACAAAATGATTGTCCCTTTTTTTTTTTTTTTTTTTTTTTGATTTAAATAAAAAAAAAAAAAAAAATTGATTCTTCTCTTTGTTATTATAGAGATCAGAGTTAGAGTCTAGAAACGTATAATAATGTATCATAGTACAGAAGTAGAGTATTATATTTAAAAAGGCACGACAGTTATATTAATGTAAGCTATAATAATTGAAACAGAAAAATCGTCATCTATGTGGTTCAGATACATTACTTAATTATTTATATAGCTAAGCTGAATCCTATAGCCCCAGATTAATTTGAGCGACTTCATATTACACTGACAGAAAAAAAACACCCCAACACCAAGGAAAATTATTGTAGAGTAATGAAATTTGGACAAAGAAATTGTATAATTAACATGCTTAATTGACTAAATTTCTAGGATTATAGGTTAATTTAAGCTCAAGAAAATACATTTCTAATGTGAAACGCTGTTACATTAATAGCGGGTGAAACCTCTAGAATTTTAAATGCAAGCGGGCATGCATTGTGTTTTACAAGTGCCGAATGTCACTTTGTGGTATGGAGTTCCATGCTTGTTGTGTCAATACTAGGATGGTCAGTGCTGGTTGTAAACGATACTGGAGTTGTCGGCCAATGATATCCCATACGTGCTCAATTGGAGACAGATATGGTGATCTCGCAGGCCAATGTAACATGTCAACACACTGTAGAGCATGTTGCGTTACAACAGCGGTATGAAGGTGACCGTTATCCGGTTGGAAAACTGCCTCTTGAATGATGTTCATCAATGGCAGTACTATAGGTTGAATTACCAGACTGACACACACATTTGTAGTTAGTATGATTGGGATAACCACGAGAGCGCTCCTAAAGTCATAGAAAATTGCTCCCAAGACCATGATTCCAGGTTTAGGTGCAGTGTGTCTAGGTCGCCGACAGTTCCATTGCAGGCGTTCTCCTGGCCTCCTTCGGACCAACGCACGGCCATCACTGGCACTAAGGCAAAGTCTGCTTTCATTAGAAAACACAAAAAATTTCCACTCCGTTTTCCAATGAGCTCTGGCTTGACACCACTGGCGTCTCAAATGGCAGTCATTGCGGCCTGGCGCCTTGGAAACAGGGCGCCTGGCGGAGCTGTCCAATTTCTAACAGTTCGTTGGGTCACTGTGGTATCAACTGCAGCTCGAATTTCAGCCACAGACGCAGTACGATGCACCAAGACCGTATGCATAATTCGGAGGTCTTCCCTCTCAGTAATGCTTGGTGGCCGCCGGATGCAGTACCATCCCTTGACCACTGATCCCAACAATCATGCATAGTGGATATATTCCTGAAATATCGCGGAAAGAAATCCTCCTGTTTGTAGCCCTATTACATGAGCTCGTTCGAACTCGGTAAGCTGTTGATAGTGGCTTCTTCGGTTTCTTAAAGGTATTCTTGGCTAACATCAACTCAATACGTCAAATTTCATTGACAAATAATGTTCACGAACTTTACAGCACGCATTTAAAGCAACCCTGACTTGCAAGTTCTGAATGGCGCTATTAGAGCGCCACAATTAAGCGCGAAATTTGAATCGATGTCATCTTTCAGGAGTATAAACACGCCTACTATATTTTTCTATCTAACGCAATTCTTGGTATTCTTGGTATTTGGATTTTGTTTTCCGTCATTGTATTTTTGCATTATATTCTCGTTTGTTATTTTATTATGAAGCTGTGACGGATGTATTCGCGATCCTTCCACTAATCCTCTTAGGAAATCTTTGGGCTATCAATTCGCGTTATTCACAACCAACCCTTCGGAAGAAGAAAATCGTGGCATGCAAATTAAGTTTACTATATATAATCGAAGTTTTCTAGCTAGAATAGAGAGTAGGAGAAGAGATAAACCAGAAATCAGGTGAGATCGCTACTGATAAGTATCATTATTGAATTGTTGTGAATAATACTTATTAAGAGAAAGCTTTAAAGTGACGATTGTTCACGAAGATTAAATTAATATTAGATTAAATCGGATGATAGATTAGATCCTATATAAAGTAAGGATCAAGTTTGATAGTCTTCTATTCTTTCGTGCATTATCGTCGTTGTTCCACTTTCACGGTTAGCACCGAGACATTCTCTTACTGTTATTAATTGAATTTGCATCGTTATACTGTGTGAAAAATAAATAGCTTGATTGGATCATGGCGAGTGTTTCTTCCCTAAGAAAGTGATAAGTGATAACCTCTGGCAAAGTGATCATTGTAACTGAACCGATCGAGTTTGAACTTGTGTATTCTTTCTCTGATAACTGTGGGTTCTATTTGTAAACGGCAATTATTTGGTGTGCTAGTGATACTGCTTATCAAACAGTAAATATCCAGGAAAGGAATCTTATCATGATGATCTACGGTAGCATGCCCCTATGTGTGCTTGAAACTGATACTATAGTAATGAACGGGCCCCCCTGTTCATTGGTGTTTGGGAGTTAGAATGAAGATCAGCCATAGTCAGAACAGTTCTAGTTTATTATTCCTTTACTAAATTTCAACAACCCAGGGTAGGAAACACACACTGCTATAAAATATAGGAGCAAGTGCACGGTAGGAAGAATACTTAGTAATTTATAATGATTCTGTTAACTTACGCTTCAAATTCTTTGATTACTTACGGTCTGAATTACCGTAATTCCTTTCTCAACTATTCGACATCTGGTTGTTATTATACAATTATATCTTATTGACTAAATCGTTAATTAGCAATCTATAAGTACTAAGCAATTAATCTTCGATCCATCCTCGACTAACTTTCCACTACTTTACACTAATCACTATTCACTAATTTCTATCATCTAACTTCTAACCTCTTACTCTCTTCTCGTACCTAAAAGTTAATGCTTAAATATAAGCCTTTATTTACATAAATCGTATCTTTTTCGGGAGAAAGTTTTCTTTAGAACATTTAAAAGAAACCAATTTCCCCAAGAGGATTAATGAAAAGTTCGCGGATAGACCCGTTACTCAATGACCAGCCAATTGCAGAATGAATTCAACTCAATGAAATACTGCTGCCTCATGTTCACTTTTTCCGCGAAGGTGCTGGTAATAAATTTGTTTTCATGGAAGACAACGCATAATCTCCTCAAAGAGTCACTGTTGAGTTGTCTAAACAGAGAGAGTACGCAACGACGTATGACTAGCACGTTTTCCTGATCTAAATTGCGTTGGAAATGTTTGGGATACCTTGGGGGAGTGTATTGCAAGCCGGAAATATCCTCCAAAAAACGAGAGTGCCACTATCTGAGCACTAAAAGAGGAGTGTTATGTATTGTTTTAGAAGCTGTTGAATCCTGATATGCAAAGCCTGCCGTTACATGTAAAGTGTAACATCAAACTTCAAGGACATATCTCGTATTAAAAACTTTCTCAGGCGGTGCTACTGTGAATGAGCCCTTTCAGTATTTCTCAGTACACTGCATGATGTAAACACTTTTAATCTGGATTAATTTTCAAAACCTTCTGTAGTTCAGAGCACAAAAAATAATCTGTGTAATAATTTCCGAATAGTGTGACAACATTATTTTATCCCTCTTAGACTCTAATCTTTCCCTGACTGTATTTTATATATCCACTTGGGATCAGTCCTTAGTAATTAATAGTTCACCATAAAATATATTCGTGTGCAAAATTCAGCGAATTTGCAAATTATATGTATTCTTACAAAAAAGTGTTGATTTAAAGGTACTAATTATATGACGCTGAAGAATTATACAAACATGCAGAATCACATACTTAAACGTATACGTGAGCATCAGGGTAGCTGTGAATGGGGAGGGGATATAATAAGCTCGTGTGTGTTCGTTCTCCTCCACGACATTCGTCATTTTTTCAGCAAGAGTTGGGAAGTTTTTTTTAAATTGAAGTAAAATGAATAACCAGAAGGACCAACATATGCATGGATTACTGAATAATATGGAGATTGTGGATAAATTGTGGCAAATCACAAACACAGGTGGTTACAGAGCTCAATGTAACGCCCAATTTCAGAAGACTGAATTCATGTTCGGCAATTCATATATAAAGTTCGACCAAGATCCTCAACGGAGAATAAGAACCACTATTTGGAACTTTCGTCGAGGTGACACAAAACTGCTACAGCGTCACAGCTCTCATCTGATTCACATACTGGCACTAGAATTCGAGTTTCACGGTCTACAGTTATCAGATGACGCATTGTTTGCGCCTCACTCACTATAGAGCATAAGAGAGAACTTTTAACACGGTGTAGACAGCATGCTCCTTGAATCAGATTACAGAGAAGGCTCATGCTTTTTACAAATGATTCGAAACTCAATCTGGGCACTCATTCTCAGGTTACTTGCATCTAAAGAAAGCCGCCTGGAACACAATAACATTCCTCCTTCATCAGGGAAAAGGATCATTATGGAGGTAAAAGTTCAGTGGCTAGGGCAGGTGTTATGTTGGAAGACCACCCACCCCAACATAGGATTGGCAAAGGCTCTCTCACTGCTATAAAGTACAAAGAGGAGATATGATAGCAATGTATTCGACTTTTCATAGACGAAAGTTGGTCCTGGATTCTTGCTAACAGACGACAACACTCGTTTCAGAGAGCTCAGCTGGTAGTGGATTCCATGGAAAGGGATGATATTTACCACTTAGATTGGTCATCCAGATCTCAGGATCTTAATCTTGTAGAGCATGTGAGAGCATCTCAAATACTCGAGTGAAAAATTTCCTCTCTTCATGCCGAAAATCACTCGATCTCAAAACTACCCTTTTGCAGGAAAGAAATTGAGTACCACAGTGACTCTTGTCTAATATACAGCAGAGTTGTGCCCCCTATTTGGCTCTGTGAGAGGGAATAATACTCTATATTAAACTTACTTTCATTTCGTTGACATTACGTGAATAATAGACATCTATGCAATATAAACCTTATTGATATGAATGCGTAAAAAAAAATACTTTTGACTGACGTGTGACGGGCTTTCATCGCGATTTCCATTAATGTCCTCTTGGGGTTTGGGGCCAGAATGGCAATTCTTTCCAACCAACTCCAGAAGAACGTGAGAATGCAAATTAGGAATCTTATAAGTAGTAGAAGTTAAGCGTTCGCGGGGTGGCTATGTGAAGTTGCTATATGAGGTCTATGTTTATGATTAGAAAAGCTTAAGTTAGAGTTAGAGGAAATTACAAGTTGAAGAATTAACCTACTTGTACCTGTGCCTTCAAGATAAAGTTGGATACCATTCCACAAAGATTAAAGCCACGTCAGTACGACGAAGAGAGTAGCTGTTACCTAGTATTTAGTGATAAGCGTCTTCAATTAAGATATAAGGAACTACGTGTATTAAAGAGATTAGCCGTAATCTGTAAAGTTAGATATAGTGGTCACAATTACGCGATTATTTGGTAATACGAATTGTGTCTTCTCACTCCAGATCTGCTTTCTATAATTATTATTATCATTGTGTATAGTGATTAAGTTAAGATCTTAATAAACAGATATTAAGATGAATGATATATCTGGTTCTTCGTTATTTGCTACAGAAACAGGTCGCGTAGATAATGTAGAAATGGGGCATCCACGGGCGCATGCCTCACAGATGTACTTTATTTAAAAGTACATTTATATTAAATTAGAATGCAATCTGTCCATTAGTTTTTCAGAATTTCAATGTAATGTATAATTCTATTAGTATTGCACACGAGTGTATATATCATTATTTGAATAAATATTTTATGATACATATATTGGTAGTTATAAATATATTTTGAATATTGATTTATCACTATTATTAATGTACATCAAGAATTAATGTTTTCTGTCAAGACCTTTTTGCTTTGTTAATCTGTTTAGTGGTTTTTAATTTGTTCACATATTTACTGGCTGTATCTTATTTAATATTCTTTGACTAGAGAAATCATCTATGAATTTTAGTTAAATACCTTTATTTGATAGTTAATAATGGATTCATAACATCAATCCTTTAGAATTTTTTTACATTTCACTAAGTATTATCAGCAGAAAGGATGAAGTTGGCTAGCCATCAAACTTATTAAAACCCTACAAAGCAATCCCCAATCTGCTCTATTTATATTATAGCAACTGAAGTATTCATCTTTAAATTTTGTATTTCTTTCCTCTTGAGCTTATATATATGTAATAATTCCCTCTAGTATCCCTTTTGTTAACTCTTTGTACTAATATTTAAACAAACTTTATAATTCTTTGGTTTAAAAATAACATTGTAATCTTAATCGTAATCGGCTAGTCCGAAATCCTTGTCCCGGCCATTCTATCCATTCAGAACCACTATTACATAATAGTCACTGCCGGTATAAAAGCGAAAATCTTGTGTAATCGCTCTCTTTGTCTTGGTGTTCGTCTTGTGGAATGTCGCTGCTGCTTGTCGCTTTTGTTAATGTGTCTGCTTTCGTGTTCTTATTAAATATCTGTGAAATACAACTGTGAATTGTCCACCTACGTTATATGTGTGTGTGTGAATAAAAAGATGAACGTCCACTGAAGATGTTTTCTTGAAACCACTCGACAAATACCACACTCGGCCAATACTCCACACACACACACATATATAACTCAGTGGCCCCATGAGGGCCAAGGCCTGCTGTGCTCAACTCAGTATACGCGACCTTGGGCCCCGAGGTGCTTGAGCAGATGTTCCGGTCAGGTGGATATGTATATATATATATATATATATATATATATATATATATATATATATATATATATATATGTAATAATTCACTTACATTTTCTCCCAGGGAATATTAATTCATAATGGTTTTGAACCCTCCAAGATTTTGCATAGTAAATTAATTTTTATTTTACTCACCTAGAACTCACTTTATCGCTCTACAAACTAAAAAGTTACAGTTTTTAAATCAGGATGATGCAATCTTGAATTCCCCCGTGTATTCAGAACAATCAGAAAAGCCTCTACTGGAAATCATATGATAGCTTCCAGAGTTGACCAGGACTATATGAGATCTCTGGAGCGAACAATGAATGCTTTTGTGACTGTCTTAAACGTTAGCGTGTTTGGGCTGTCCTTTTCGTGTCGCCACTTTACCTGCTTGTTCGTGAATAAATGTGAATGGTTAGATTATAAATGCTTCCTCATCCTTTCTACTATTGCAACAACCTTACTAGAAGATCACCTTTATACCAAACGCCTTAAATCAAGATAATAGTTCTACATGTACATCTTTAAATCATATAACAAAATCTGATTTCCAAAAGAATTCACAATTCTTTCTTATTGAAAGAGACTCGAATGGACAAATATCGTTCACTCCGACGGCATCATTGTGGTCTCGTATTGCAGATCCGCTCTCGAAGCCATTAGAGGACAAGAACAAGGCTCAACCAAGACATCAACTCTTTTCTGCTCTCCATTGAGGAAACGGGAACATCCTGCACCCTTCAGTGGACCCCGGATCACGTTGATATTGATTGATTGATTGAAATTAACGTCGCACTGTGTTCATCTACACGAGGGCTTTTGGCGACGGACCACGTCATTTTGAACCATGGTCAAGTGACGTGGACGGCACCTAAGCTGGCACCACCTCTTCTAACTACCACACCACACCAACGGGAGGATGTTTCAGCAGCTCTCGACAGATTTAACGTGCATCGCTGCCCTACACGGCGGGTCTTTAGTGGTACTGGGTTTGAACTCGCGACAAGGCAAGCCACGATCTGATACCTTTACCACTCGGCTACCGCGGCCACACGTTGATATTGAGGAGAAGGAGCTGGCCGACTCTCTTGCCAAAGAAACCAGAACAATCGAGCCAGCACCTCTCTCTACTACGATTTTTGATGCCAACGCAGTCGCAAAACAGAAAGCTCTGCGTAAACCCTCGGAAAATATCATCACTTCCAGAATCAAACTACAACCGTAAGGTAACAACAGCCATAAGGACAAAACACTTCAAAGGCATGAAGATCCTGCCTGACGGATCAAGGGCATATGTGGAGTGTAAGCATTGCCAGGGCACGCAGCTGGATCCCAAACACTTTTTGCCTGCCCTTCCATTACTCGCGCCCTTTTCATAATTGACATTAATTGTAACATGAACACATTATATATAGACAAGGCCGAGGGCATTGCCAAGGCAGTGATTCCCGTCTTTGACACTATCTAATTTTTATCATCATTTCTGCTGGTGCACTTTGTCATACGCGACGACAACAACTAGTAGAAAAGGAATTATTTTCTCTTGTGAAGCAAGTTACGCCCGAATGTTTCCTCTTTTGTTCGAGAGACAGAGCTACAAAAAATCTCACGGGAATAAAAACAGATTTTTTTTTGTCCATGTTTATCACTTTTGGAAGTCTTTGTGTGTGTGGTTTATGGGGTACTTACTAATACTGCAAAATTAAAGGTTCGGATAGTTTTAAAGAAAGATTTTTCCTTTTTCTTTCTCGTAATGTTTATTTAATTTTTATTATTATTATTTTGTGTGTGTGTGTGTCTCAAGAAAGAAATATAAACTCTCAAAAAACGGGTCCTTCTTTTTCCGCTTTGTTTGGAAAAAATAATTTCTTCCTTTTCTTTTTTGCAATAAAATGTCTATTTCTTTTTTAAAATCAAAAATATACTCATTGTATCACTTTGAAAAAAAAAAAAAAACCAAAAAACATTTGTATCACTACCTGTTTAAATAAAAAAGTCAGCTGAAAGGAAACAAAATTTACATGCATTTTGGGAGAGATTTAAATTCCTTTTTATGTTTGTAGTAAATGTGTCAGTGGTGAAAGCATGCTTATGCTATGTCGTACCACATCAGGAAATTCATAAAGTGTTGCCAAAACTTGTGTGTGTGTGTGCACTATTTTTATCTTATATAACCACTTTATAAATTTCTAATTTCATTTAAATTAAGTTTAATTGATAATTAAAAACAAAACAGTTAACTTTCGCATGAATTGTACTTCAATATCGATAAAAAAAATTTAAAAATAATTTTAGATTCTCTATAAACCTTTTTTTTTTAAAAAAAAATATTGCGTTCATTAGAGGTGAAAGCAAGGTTTAACGATAGCCGAACAAATGCATAGATTTATATGCACAGTTTTTTGCTTTGTAAAATAACAGAGCATAACAACATAATTTTTTATATAGATATACAATTACAATAGTTCTTTTGTATGCGAAAGTAGTACGAGATAGAACATATATAAAATATACATATAAAAAAACTTCACCACATCTACTTTAATGGCGGAAAATATCAAACCAAATGCTACAAACTAAGAAATAGTATTTAATGTATACTTGTTTCGAAACATTATATCTCAGCTGACATTAAATAGTACATGTCAAGTGTAAAGAAAGATTATTTTAATGGTTTCTTGCGACAAATAAGAAAGATAAGGCACTGTTAATGGTTTTCTTTAAGAATGTATGTTTATGGAGAAAAAAAATGTATAAGGAAATGGAATCAGAGGATAAAATTCTAAATCAAAAAAGAATGAGTAAAACAAAAACAATTTGCAATAGAAAGATTTGATATATATGAGTTAAAAATATACAGTGTGAAAATGTTCATGTGGTAAAAGAGAAAAAAATTACCTTAAATACCATAGCCAATATTTTCAGATAATTTTTACAACACTGTCATTACTTTTAAAAGCAGTCAAAAAATTTATTTAAAAAAACAGCTTTCAATTTGTTAAAAGCTTTAAAGTGGTTTATTTTTTTGTGGCTCTAAACATAATTTGCACTTCGCAAGTTAGAAATATATTTAGGTGAACCTCAAACACTAAATCCACATCAACATATCAAACACATTATCAACATCAGAGGCGTAGCTACCACGTATCAGCCGTATCAATGATACGGGGCCCACAAGCAAGAGGGGCCCCAACATATGCACAAGAAAATTTTTTCAATATACTAAGGAGGTTTCCCTATGTGATGGTTTCAAAAAATCAAATTTTTTTTCATATATTGCTTTCTTAACAAGTCCAGAAGGCGGTGGTAAAGCGATTTTTTAAAATTAAAAGTCGTTATCAAGAAGCAGGTGTTAGATGTTCGTAGCGCTAAGTTAAGATTTTCATTGTTTTAATCGGACTTGAAACTAAATACGTTTTTCTCAAAACTGTGTTTTTCAAACTTTCTTCCTTCATATCTGAAGAACGATTAGAGCGAAGGGCTTCAAATTTATAGAGTAGACTCAGCACATGTAGACGCACCAAATGAACTACGATCATTTCAAAATTCAAAGT
>BMAV01025190.1:247389-264824 GCA_019973955.1 Trichonephila inaurata madagascariensis | reverse complement strand
GCTTATAGTAAAAAACAAGTGTATTTTTTTTTTCTTTTTTTTTTTAAAAATTGTTACTTTTATAATTTTGAAAATCCTATTTTCTTGAAACTCTTAAGAAGTTTTTAGTTTAAGAGGAGTTTTTGAAAAATCGATATTTAAACTAGATTTATTCTTAAAAACTCAATTTCGTTAATTATAAAGTATTAAGTAAAGTATTTAAAGTAACTTTCCCGTCCGTTAAGAGTAAAAGAGAATTGAATACAAACAATAATGAAAGAAGATATGACGAATGAAATATTGAAATACATATATAAATAAATGAAAAAAAAATGGAGTATTTTAAAAGTTAAGAGAACATTCATAGTCAGCCAAAAATAAGTTATGGTTTTTTTTCTTTATGGAAACGTTTAGATGTGATATTTTTCAATAGTTTTACTTCTATTTATTGTATCTAATATTATAAACATATTTGACATTTTTTCTAAATTCAATGAAGTAGAAATCTCCGGCATAATTTATATCACAATGAAATTATTCTATTTCCTTAAGTGAAAAGGATTACATAAAGGGTAAAGACCCAATGATGCCTTCAATAGGTCTTTAGCATTATCAGATATATTGCCTAGCCATATATATATTAGATCGAGAATAATTATTATGAGTGGCGAAAGTGAACGACCGTATCCCGTCGAGTGATTTATCATGTCTGGCTTAACCAATCGATCTGAGGATCGTTTTTCTTACAGTAATAGATACGTAGCTCGCTAAGGCCAGGGCCATGTTCAGATGATTAAAGCCTCCACCAAATTGGAAATAGAATTCCCAATTTAAAGTGTGTTGTATCGTAAAGTATACGTTCTATCGAATCATTAAATAATTTTTTTCAAATGGGACTGACGATTGGTGTTCACCATTACAGACCTAGTACATTCCACGGGAGTTGGCATCACTTTTTAGTGTGTCACCATGTAGGTGGATATCAGTTGCCACAATGTAATTTTGACGTCCAGAGTACCTGAGCTCTGACAATGCGAAACCAAGTCAGGAATTTAATTTTGCCAAGAGCACCCAAACCAAACAGGCACCCTAGGGATCTATAACATGCCACATAATCATACGATAAGGTCACTGTCGATTTTTTTTTTGCATCATGAAAATCCACCGACTTGAGCCGGGGTCGAACCTTGAAACTTGAACGCACAAGGCCAGTGCCCAATCATCTGTGCCACCCAGCCGACTCATTAAACAAATTAAAAATAATGAAAAAAGCAAGCATTCATGGGATAACAGTGGTCCATGTTCTAAATTTCAATAAATGTTTTAACCTTTTATTGTTACACTGATAAACAAATGGATCTTAATTTCAATAATGGCAGCCTCAAAATCAAGCTCGTTACTATGAATATAATCAACTTAATTACTTAATAAAGTGGGAAACATGTTATGTATGCAAATTTTAATGACGGGTGGACATGGGTCATTTGAAAACATTGATAAGGGATTGAAAGTTATCAGTGAGTGCAGATTACATTGGCTGCAGTGAGTGCTGAATGTGAAGGAATGAATCGACGATTGTGAAATTTTGAATATGTGCATTTAAATGATTTTATTCGTGGAAGAATTATTAGAAAGTTGAAAGAAGGATGCTAAATAAAGGATATTACCATAGAATTTGAAATCTTACATGGCATTCTTTTCTTACCTAAAGCATCATTTCAAAAAAGCAGAGTGTGTATTAGGAGCCAGTTGGCAGATTATCCTTGCAGTATTATAGCAAGAGCGAAAGGTATATCGTTTTAGCAATCAATAGCAACCGTCGCACCACAGCTGGTCAAGTGGAAAAAGAATATCGCGTTACAACAAAAGCTCAAGTATTATGGAAAACTGTTTTTGTATGCTTATGGCAGGCAAAATTATATGCCCGAAGCTAAGAAATCAGAATCTTACTGACAGAAAAGCAACGTAACAATTGCAATAGTATCGGCAGCAATGAAACTAGCCCGAGAACAACTGAAGAAGAAAAATAGTGATCTTCTTAGATGAGAGTAGATGCACTATTCCAATCGATTGTAGACGCTGACTGATCTGGTATCAGAGAGAGTACTGTGACGTAGCTGTGAATTTCCTGCCACACAGCTGTGTATCGGCATCTTTATGGATCACTACACGTGCATTGGCACTTGCAACTTTAAAATTATTGGATGGTCCTGTCTTGGATCACCCCGGCAACCTTTGACACCACGAGGGACCCTTTTCTTCCTGCCCACTTGCCGGCTGTAACTGGAAGCTAAAGACGCAGGCCGCTGATTTAGAGAGGGCAGAGAGAGAGAACGGGAGATGGTCTGACAACCTTTGTTGAGAGTGGACCCCAAAGAAACTCCTCCCTCACAAACCACAATCTCTATCATAAATTTCATAACATCAATGTATAATCTGTAAATAATAGCTGTGATGTAAATAAACTAAATGTTTAAAATAATTAATACCACACTACCGTGTTATTTATCTCAAACGTCACAGTACATTCATCCGAAAATATCTGTGAAAGGTGGTACCATTGTGTTTCTTATAAATAGCATAATGGTACGAACCGAAATCATGGTGAATGGCTGTATACCCCTACATCTGACACAAACTGAAATAATGAATTCTGATCAAGTTCTGCTCCCCCTTGTTCATCTTTTCTGCTCTGTTTTTTTTTTTTTTTTTTTTGTATATATTTAAAGTATGAAGTATGACCCATGAAGTATTATCTTTCAGGTACTCTGCTGTTAAGTCTAGACATTAAAGTCTAACTGCTTACCCTCTCATGCTGCCAGTTGCATCGAACTTCACAGTGAGCATAACACATGCTCACATATTTTTTAAGAACATTTGTGGTGCGTTCTGTCCATTATATATATATATATATATATATTTGTACAATTACTTGTTTGGATCTCTGTGTATACGCGCGTTCTACCATAAAGTACCCCTAGTATTTAGTTATAAAATAAATCCTTACTGTTCAGGCAAAACTACAACTATAGCGACGATATTCAAGAATTCCTAGGAAAATCAATTATTACAGCTCATAATTTTGTAGAGCCATCTATCGTCATAGAGGAAACGTATCGTAGAAAAAATTCATTGTCACTTCCGAAGGAAGCAGTTCCAGCAAATAGACGAATCCTCGAGTGGTTATGTTATCATGCAGAACAGAATGGTTCATCCGTCATGTCGCAACAGATAGATATCTGCCCACCTCCCTGATACATAGGCTGTGAAGAGAGAAGAGAAAGAGCAACGTCTGATGGATACCATTTCAACTAGAGGGATCTCCACACGCGGAGACTGGCGGGAATGGTGCATCTATCGATAAGTATTGAAAAACTTGCAGTTCACTTCTGCCGAGAGTTGCTACATTATGAGCAAGATGTCCTGAATGTTCCTCTATTGATCAACTCAGGGCAGGCTCTAGCAGTTTTGCCACCCCGGACAAAAATGGAAAAAGGCACCCCTCTCTCCAAACAAAAAATTATGATTAAAAAAGATAAATTGTTCACATAGATACACACCTATAAAACTTGAATAATTCTTGCAAACAAAAAGATAGCATAACAATAAATATCTCTATATATTATTAAGCTGTTATTAAAGTCTTAAAAATACAAAATAATTCAAAATCAAGCACATTTTTTCCTGTTATTATTTCAAACAAGTAAAATATAAGGGAAGAAATGGCCCATTTCAGCAGGTCAATTTCGGAAAAGAGTCTACTTATTGGGGGGGGGGATAACAAGCGTTTGTTTTAACTAATAGTAATCACACTCAAGACTAAAATAAAATATCTTCTGTGGCTCTCTACCTATTAAAAACTCTTTATTACCCCTGTCCCCTTTGGATAGCTGACACCGGACATCGTATGAGGGAAAGAAATGCCCGTTATGACCTCACTCCTGGATGGGGAGAAAGTTACCAGTGGAAGATGGGTAAACATATCAAATTTTATGATTTAACATATTCTCCCGCCTCGAGCCCTTCAAGTTTCAGCATAAAAGAAAATTGGCATTAAACGTACAGTGTGCAAAATGAGGAAATAAGATACGTTAAATGAAATAGCAAATTCACACCCGATATTTCAGAAAATATATCAAATTTTTTGTAACATTAAAAAATATTATCCAAATTCAATCCAAATGCCACCCTTAAAATTTGCCGCCCCGGACAGGGGTTGGTTGGTCCGGCCCTAAAGCCACCCCTGATTAAGTCCATTATTTGTCGGTTGATCTCCTGCAACTGACACTGATTGTATACTTTAAGATGTACTACTGAATATACAACACTAACGTTTTCACTGGTAATGGTGTGGATTAGACATACATGCACTGAATCATATTCTCCAAGTCACACTTTTATTTCAGCAATGTCAATCATCACTTATGAATATAGAGTCGACGTGGTAGAAAGTTCAATCTTACTATAATTGTGGAAAATAATGCAATTCGGTAATGAGGCATCAAAATTTAGACTGCCATTGCCTACAATAACCGGTCGCTGCTGGTTTATATTAGACATATTATTGTGGCCCAATGATATGTGGGTGACCTGTTGTGGATTGTATCATTATCTTTTCCAATGTGCATTTTTAAGGATGTTTACCAGGAACATAATGCCCTACTGCACATAGCACATATCCGCCAAAAAGACTTGCCAGGTGTATCCAACTTCTTTTACTGCCCTCGAATGTCGATCTTTCTCTCATTGAGCACATCTGCGATGAGATTCAGCGTTATTTTTGTTGATGTTTGGGGGACTAATTTTTAGTAAATGATTATCTGTCTCTCAGGTCGCAATTTGCTCATTGGCTGCTATATCACGTTTTGCTCTTTGTGCTGTAGCTCGCGGTGGACAATCACCTAATGTTTGTGCACACTGTACTGTGGTACAATGTTGGAAGAAACATTTTTTGTTCGATGCTGTTTTTCTCTTTGTTGGACAATTTTCACTTTTTGTGCACTCGTTTGTGGTATTATTTTAATTACCCCATTGTGTATGATATGACTAAGATAGGATAACAGTTTCTAGAAGTTTCTGAAATTCTAAATTTTTATTTTGTAATATTCACAGGTATATTGAAGCAAAATTCAATGCTTTCCAATGAAAAGTTTTGAAAATAAAAAGGAAAAAAGTATTTTTTTTAAAGAATCTAATATAATCGAGATTTATAATGCAGAGATAACGGATAGTCTTAATGTGATATTAAATGAATATAATTCAACCAACAACGAAGCAATAGTGAATTACAATGTACTACATCTTTGTACTAATTCTCGAAGAGATGTAGGAAATGGAACAAAAGATTAATTTTCTGCATAGTATAATTATATTGAAACATTCTTTGAAAATATTGTTTCAATAAATAATTAATATTCTTTATTTTTATACAAATTGTTGGCAACATATTTCCACAATTTATTTATTATTATTCAGCAATAACTACATATTAGAATTAGAATTACAGACTAGAATTAAGTTCACTAAATGGAGCAGGAAGTATCATCCATTACCAAAAGTGATATAGTACCATTTTACTAGAAAATCAATTCCGATTTACATTGATGGTTGTTATGATTATTATATAATCATGAACACATATGATTAATATCGTACACACATATTATACTAATATCTATTTATATTATTAATTAATGCTGAATAATCTCTTATAATGATTCCTTATATGAAAATCATAATCAATTATGCTATAATTGCTCTGAATGGGAAACAAAGACAGGACGAATATCTAACACATTAAATTGCAAATTAAGGCTAAAGACTGAATAGAGGATCCATCCATCTCTATATAAAGGAGAAAAGTGATCTACTCACTCATCACGAGATCTCCGGAACTGTAAGATCTTCAGATTTGATATTTGACAGGCATTTTTCTTTTGTTGATTAGAGATCCCCTGGAATGGGTTTTGTGGAAACTGATTGCTATGGGTAGGGAAGGGTGCGAATGCTTAATTGATAAAAAAAACTTCTTATTTGAGCTATTAGGTTTACAGACTTGAAATTTATTTTAGGCATGTCTCTTTTCTTGAGCACAGTTCCACTAAGAACGGGTTTTGCGGAAACCGAGTCCTAAGGAGGGACAGGGATTAAAATATACTTCTATTATAGAAATTCAAGTTCTGTTATTTTTTAATTCAACAGGTGAAGGTTATAAGAATGTTTTTGAACACAATCGAAAGCTCAATGTGTACTAGGACTTAGATATCAATAACTTAAAAACAATGTGTGTGTTTGTATGTGTATGTTTATTTGTGCGTGGTTTTACAGCAGCCTGCGAGGCAGATGGGAAATGGCTAAAAAATTTGAATATGTGGAGTCTGATATTAAATCTGAATGCTACTTGCACTAATTTTTCAATTGTTTTCTTTGAAATCTATCCTTATCTTAGTTGCGAATCAATTAATATCATGTAACTATAATTTAAACGTTTGCTATTTATTTTTGAATTAACCTAAAAATAGTAACTGAATACATTTTTTTTTGTCTTACTAAGAAATTCAATGGATGTTTCTAATTGTATTGAAACATTTAAATAAATGAAAATTAATTACGGATTTCATCAAAATTAATGTAAATGAAGTATTGAAATTCATAATATAAAACGTTGCATAGATGATAAATTTAAATGCTGTACAAGCTACAGTAGCCGTTCATCTAGTATAGTTGTTAGTGACGTTGACTGCTGTGACGTAGGGGATGTATTCGAATCCCAGAGAAGGCATGAATGTTTTAAAAAGTATAGTGTCTGTGCTGCAAGAGTGCTCTAATAGTCGTTGAGCCGAAAGTCTCCTCGAGAGGTTGGTGTAACTGGAAGAGAGAGGGGAGGCCTCTGAACACCTTCTGGGTGTTCTTCCTCAACATTGGGACGGAAACAAGCCAAATCGTACTGTCACCTGTCTGGTGCTCAAAGCTACGGCTAAAGACAGGCAAAAATCTAGCTCTTTGCCGTGATGAATTTTGCGGGCCTCTGTCTGACATCTTCAGACAATGGCATTAGCAACAACAAGGTACAGTGACTTTCAAACTCATCTCATAATTTAAATTTCAGAGAAGTAGTGTTCTCTTTAGATTATAAATTTGGTATTTCGCAATAGGATTTTCTTTATCATATTGAATTTTATTTTGAGCAAAATTATTTAAACTGTTTCTCAATGTAAAATAATTTTCTTTTAAGTCTAAATTCAAAACGTAACCAAAATGCTTTTTCTCAAAACTGATAGGACACTAAAATTGTGATACTTTCGGTTTTCTCGTACTTAACAGAATGTACTTAAGCATCACCGCGAATTTTTAACTATCTCTGAGCATAAAGTAAACTATTATGTTTCTTAATTTCGGCATCAAAGCTTCACCATCCTTCTGTATTTATAGTTTACCTTCCGTTTAAATGTATAAGGTTCATTCAAATGAAACATGGTCAGGGCGTCTAACTTTGAATTACACGTAAGGTTTCACCACGTAATTGCGTGTATGCTGGCACCATCTATCGGTAAAGATACAGCGTTTGACGTTTCATAGTGACAGTGTGGTTTCACGCCGAAGAGAAGGTGGTCACACACGTTATCGTCCACTATTGAACATGCAGGCGAGTAAGAAGGAACAACGAGGAGTGATTCGATTTTTAGCGGTGGAGGAAGTTGGAGGCTGTGAAATGCATCGACGGATGAAGGCTGTGTACGGTAAGTACTATCTGTGTCGTTCAAGTGCTGTGGAATGACGCAAACGATTCCTTGAGTGGCACGAGTTACTGGAAGATGATGCTCGACCTAGACTGTCTCATGGTGTCATCACACCGGAAATGATTGCGGAAGTTAATACTTTAGTCTTGGACAACCGCAGAATCACCGTGGACGAGATTCATCGGTTATTGGGTATTAGCGTGGGCACCACTCACACCATAATGCATCACCACTTGAACTTTCGAAAAACTTGTGCGCAGTTCCCACCAACTGACTACCGAACAGCGCAATACTCGAACGGCATTGTCTTTGAGTCATCAGTAACGTTATCATGAGGAGGAATACAGCTTTCTGTCGCAAATTGTCACTGGTAACGAAACATGGTGTCACTATTTTGAACCGGAAAACAAGCGCCAGAACAAGGAATGGGAAACGTGCGACTTAACCACCTCCAGAGAAATAAAAGACCATGCACACTAGTTCTGGTAAGGCCATGATGTCCTTCTTTTTGACCACAAGGACCCACTGCTTGTCGAGTACCTGGAACGGGGAATCACCACCAATGCCCAACGTTATCAAGTCCCTTTACAGAACCTTAGACGAACCCTCAAATCGAAACACCCAGGCATGTTGTCCAGTGGCTTTATTCTCCTGCATGATAATGCCCGCCCACGTATGGTCAATGCGGTGAAGACGAAGTTTAGAAGCGCGTTATGCGCAATATTTTACGGTATAAACTTCCTGTTTTTGAGAATCTCAAGAAAATTCTCCTCTCGCTGTACAGTTATTTGAACCAGAGTACTCGTAGTACCATTTTAGAATTAACTTAAAAGGAAAACTATGAATGGAATTTTTTAAACAGCGTTCAAATGTGGATTCTTTACAATTTTTCGAACAGAACTAATCGGTTATGATGACGAGTTATTTTTGTCAAGTGATCCATAATTCTATCGTTTTCCGTTTCATTTTCTTTCCTGTTTAAAGCTTATTATCTCGCAGTAAACCGTCAAATGGGATAAATCTGACTAATTTAGCAGAGTGATTGATCACAGAGTATTATTGTTATGAAAAGAAAAAATGTATTCATTCTTCAGTTCAGCCTAATAACAAATTTGTTGCTTTAACTTGTTTGTTGCTAACTTACGATTACGAAATATATTTATGATAATAAAGAGAATACTTATGGAAACGTAGACATATAACCTGAATGTTATTTTAAATGTCATCATAATGAAGAAAAAAGGTTACTAACGATATTGTTAAGGATGAATTTATTCGAAAATGTTTTGATGTTCTATCGTTTTTACGACGCCTCATTAACTGTTTGTTTGTAAGTTGAATTTTTAAAAAGGGAAACAATACTTTAAAATCAAATTACAGTCGGACCTCTATATAACGAAGTTGCTGAATCCCAGAAAAAAGTTCGTTATATGGAATATTCGTTATATAGAGGTTCATCTTTTAGTATACTTTATAAACCACATAAAACAAATTTTAAGTACATAAACACTATATGTTAAAAAACGTAATTATTCACACATTTTTGTAAATTAATATCTATTTTTTTTATGATCTTACCCATAAAAAAATAATAAGATAGAATGAAAAATTGCAAGGAAAACAAGAAGAAAAAATGTCAAAAAAAAACATTGTATTTTCAATATTAAGAAAATAATTTTATATTAAAGTTAATGAATTTTAAGAACATTTTTCTCTAATTTAAAGCATACATGTAATATTAGACATATATTATTTTATAACTAGAACACGGGGACACGGGACAACTCCACTGAGGGTGAAAGGGGATACCGAAGATGTTCCTAGTGAACTGGACAATAGGGGTTAAAAGTTGCACTTCTTGGATGAAACGTACAAAGCCCTATTGCTTTTGGCGAGTTAGGATCTAATAAAGCCAGTTCAAGATTTATGATCACCATAAAATGCCTTAAACAGAGAATAACTTGAAATTTTTTCAGAAATTCTTTAAAAAAAGGGAGAACCAAAATTGAATCACAAAAGAAAAAGTTCGTTACATAGAAAATGTACTTCGCTATAGAGAGGTTATTTTACGAAGAAAATCGTGAAATGTTCAAGGTTCCTGGAAAAAGTTCGCTATATAGAAAAATTTGCAATATAGAGGTTCGAATGTATATTCAAATTGTATAAATTGGGGTTTAAAATACAATGTAGATGAGATGAAGAAAATATTGGAAATTTTTTTTCTGAATTAAATTTTTCCTACAATTTTCTGAAGTGTCTTATCATTGTACATTAAATATTGTACGTGTTCTCTGTATGACAATTTCTTGAATATTTTTAGACATACTTTATAGAAGTAGTTGTAGTTTTTTTTCACTTTTGTCAGTTGAAGGACTTTATTTTTTGCAATCTCTCGTTATTTCTTACGAAGGGCTTTGCTGCACAAATCCCGAATTTAGAATCCTTTGACTTCTAGGCCGCGATTTTTTCTATACAAGATGTAGTTAAAGTCTTTGACACATTTCAAGTGTTTCAATCATAGAACTAATTTACTTTAGAATCAATTTTTGTTACAGTTTCCTTTTATTGGTGACATTAGAAATAACGTAAGAACTTAAACTTTCATACAGTGGCATAGCTAGTCCTGAATGGGCCCTGTATCGAAATTCCTTGGGGGCCCTTGTTTGGAAAAGAAGTAAAAGACATTTATTTGAAAGTGTCAGAATATTACACAGTATGAGGCCCTTGTAGCTTAAGGGCCCCGTATCATTGATACGGCTGATACGGCGGTAGCTACGCCCCTGCTTTCATTTTGTATATTGGAGAAAGGTGACTCACTTACTCATTACGATATATTCGGAACTATTAGACCTACAGTCTTTAAATTTGACAGACATGTTCCCTTTGTTGAATAAAAATTTGCTAAGAGCGAGTTTCGCAGAAATCGACTCTGAAGGTGGCGGTAGTCATAGACAAAATCGAACATGAAATTTAACAAGCATGTATCTTTTATTGAGCAAAGGTCAGCTATGAGAATCGAATGTACATTTGGAGATATTGAAAAAATTTTCACATGCAATCTACATGGCATTTATTGTTCTATTCGGAAGTAAATAGAAATCTTAAATAATAATATGGAAACCATATCCGAGATTAATTCTCTAATTTCCGAATTTTGCAGCGAAAGATTTACAAGTGACTCCAAAATGACCCTAATCATATATAAATTGTATCCAAAATTATCGTTAAAACAATTTATCATCCTATGAATAACTGGGGTTGCTTAAAATTTTCGATTCTTGGCAACTTGTTCAATCAATTCTGAATTTTTTTTTTAATGGAATTTTTCAAAATGTTATACCCATAATGAAGGTAGGTTAGAAGTGATTCTAGTTGCTTACTGATAAATTTTTATTTTCATAAAAAATATTTAATCATGAACTTTTTAAATTTATCTGAAGTGTAATTCTTTTTTAGTATAAATATCTCCTTTTAATTTAGATGGTCAGAAACAAAGTCAAGATTAACAAACAAGAGATTATTTTTAAAAATCCTAAATTGAAAAACAAAAATAAATATTTAAAAAATTAGGTATTATAAAATTTATTCAAAGTTCCATAACGAGTGATAAAGTCGCCAAATGTAGCACACCTAAAGAAACATTCTCCGCCCGATTTTGCTGGACGTTTCTCCATCCACACATAGGGGCCGTGACGTCACGAAAGTCACGTGACCACATGTCCTATCACTCCGCATGCGCCGGACATAGGAACCGATCAATATTATTATGCGAATCTCGACGATAAATAATTTTCGACGTAACACGATTTATTTTCGCATAATAATACGTAATAAATGATAGCAATTTTGGAAAAAAAAATCTTTTTTTTACGACCACTTTCTCTTAGATTTAGACTCTGATCTCGTGTTTCTAACTTCGAAGAAAATTGAGCTGGCTTTTTCAAAAGAAAAATTTTATCCCTCGTTTCGACAGTTGTTATGGAAAGTCGAAAGGGAGAATTTCGTATTCATAGAATGAGGATTCTCGGGTGAAACAAAAGAATTCATTATTTATCTTTTAGAATAAGGGAAAAAAAGAATTTATAAATATATATATATCTTATTTGTTAAGCATAATGGTTTTAAATACCATATATATAGGAATAATCTATTTGGTTAATTTATTCTTTACATGACTTTGAATATAATAGTTTATGTCAGCTTGAATTGATTTAAATCCATTTGAGATTTAAAAGCACTTTTTGAGGAAAATTGAAATTCTTAACTTTATCTTCTTGGATTGGATTTTTGCTCTTTTCGCAATAAATCAAGATCTACGAACAAAATGAAATTCATAAGTTTTTTAAGGAGGACTAAATTCATTCTTTTTAACTTTCTTTATGATTGATGGGTAAAGTCCTTTCGAAATGGAGAGAAAAAAAAAAAAACAACCTTTTTTGAACTGGGGGAGCAGGGGCGGCTCTAGGGTTGGACAAACCGGACCCCTGCCCGGGGTGGCAAATCTTAAGGGCGGCATTTGGATCGAATTTGAAAAAAAAAAAAAAACTATATTTTGTTACAAAATTTTTTATATATTTTCTGAATATTATTGTGTGTGAATTTTTGGTTTTTCATTAAACGTATCTCAATTCCGTATTTTGTACTCTTTATGTTTAATATCAGTTTTCTTTTATGTTGAAGTTTTCGAGGCAGGAGTATATGTTAAATGAAGAAATTGATATGTTTACATATTTGTCACAAGTAACTTTCTCCCCATCCAGGTGTAAGATCACAATGGACATTCTTTGTACCCATACGATGTCCAGTGTCAGCTATCCATAAGAGGACATGGGTAATAAAGAGATTTGGTAGATAGGAATCCACATGAGATATTTTATTTTTGTTTTGTGTGTAGTTACTATAAGTTATATAAAATAAGCGCTTGTGATCCTCACTATCAGTAGACTCTATTTCGAAAACATTGGCTTGCTGAAAAGGGCGATTCCTTCTGTTACATTTTACTCGGTTTAAATACTAACAAGTAATTATTATTATGTCTTCAATTTCAAATTGTTTTGTATTTTCTAAGATTCAAAATTATATATATATATATATAAATATATAATCCATAAATATATATACAGATAGCTATAGAACCTAAGTATAACTATTCAAGATAGGAAATATTAGACACAGTAGTACAACAACAAACTCCTGGCCTTAGGAACCAAGATCCTGTTTGTTCGAAAGAATTATTCAAGTTTTATAGGTGTTAATATATGTGAATAATTTACCTTTTTTAATATTAATTTTTTGCTTTGGAGAGGGGGGCGGCAAAGCTGCTAGAGCCGGCCCTGGGGGGAGGGGGAGTTAAAGTACACTGGTGAAAACAATTGAAGAAGCAAATGGCAATAAAAAGAAAATAAATAAAATTTTTTTGCAATAAAATAATAACCTAACAAAGCAAGTAAAACTAAACGTGGCCAAAACAAAAATGGGCCCAATCTGCAACCTAAATAAGGAATCTGATCACTTATCCAGTACAGTAGCTGATCGATACCCTGTAAATCAGAGAAAAACATGCCTAATAGGGTGCATGATCGCTTCTAACAGCTACACAGCTCTCGCATCTCATACTTTTTACGAGGCTGTGGCAACGGCCCCCACTCGTGCACCAAGGAACTCTTGAACTCATCGATGGTCCTTGGACCTGATCTTCAAGCTGCAATTGAGCGTCCAAAAACGTCCCATTCGTGTTCAATGGGATTAAGGTCAGGGGACATCGCAGGCTACTTCAGTCATTGAACCCTCCAATTGGAGGTATTTGTCCACTAACTGAACCCTGTGTAGGCGTGCGTTACCGTACATTAAGATAAAATTTGGTCCATATGCTCCAAGAAAAAGTCTGACATAAGGTGCAAGGATCATATTCTTGTAATGCTTGTGATGGGCTCACGCGTCTTTGTATTAACATGTCCTTTGGGTTCTTTTGGGGCCAGGATTAATGGCAACTCTTTTCCAACCAAAACCCAAGAAGTGAAACGTGAATATACGATTCAAATAAGATAGCTTTTAAATATCAGAAGTTTGAGTAAATGAGATGGCAATTTGGGGAATGTTATGATAGAGAGTGTTACGATTATGAAGTGACAGCCAACAGAGGTTATCCCGAAGATAGAGCCATTGGGTCAAGGTGCATACTATTGCACTCGAGTAAAGACGCAACTCCCTTATGATTAGATTGGTGATCGGATCAAGGTAGGATTGACTATTTAATATTAGGACTTGTGATATTATTGGAATTGAGGTGGGTTAGGTATTGATAGTGGTCCGAGTTACGTTATTTCGGTATTATTTATATTGTGTGTTTTGTCATCGTAGATTCTCTCACATATATTATTATCATCTAATCTGTTAAACGTTTAAGTTTACGTTCTTAATAAAGCCATATTAAGAATATAGATACGTCTAGTTCTTTTGTTAACCCTGCACCTTTAGCTCACGCAAATAATCAAGGAGAAGGGCACCATAGGGGGGCATTTTCACATGCTGACCTGTCAGAGTACTTCTATCGAATACTTGGAAGTCTATGCTCGCCTGATATGTTGACTGTCCAGACCAGGGATACTCAACCTTTTTTCTGATTGGCCGCATACATATGTCAGCTATTTCACGCGGGCCGCAACATGGAGATAAAAGGGGGAGGGGGGAGGAGAAATGCTCTTTAAGACCAATATATTTTCTCACGTTTTAAAGCATTCAGTAGAATTGAAATTTTATATACACGATTGTTTTGGATGACAATACGATATTAATATTAATATTAATATTAATTGTAACTATTTAATAAAAAGTAGCTAAAATAAAAATTTTCCTTGTTGATCTAAGTAGGAATTGACTTAAAAATTTTTTTTGATATTACTTGCTCATTTTTTATTTCGATGTATGATAAAAGCGTTTTTTTAGTGATTTAAACTATCATTTATTCATTGATGAATTAATCTTGATGCGCCATTTTTTTTTAGAATTTGAATACCCATTGGCATCCTATCAGCACGTCGATACGGCCTGGTTTACAAAATGTATCATCAACAAACTGAAGGAAATCTGGAAGAGCTAAGTTTGAAATATTTAATGAGGAAAAAGATGTAAAGTCACAATGATATTTTTCACTAAAAAGATCACTATGTGTATTAACCATGAACATTTTCGCTGTAGGCTTATAACTTAAACTTTTAGTCGCCAAATCTGGAATTAATTGCCAAATCTGGAAATGTAAAATCGTAAAGCCTGATGATTCTGATCAGGACAAAGAAACAAAATTATGAAATTATAGTATTGTCATCGGTCCTTGAGAAAAGTGTGTAAAATTTCGAATGAATTGGACCTATTAAAGTGGGTAAATATCGAGTTCAAAGATTCCGTTACATACAGGTTGTGACGGGCTCACGCGTCTTTTCTTTAACATAATCTCTGGGTTCTTTGGGGGCCAAGATTAATGGCAATTTTGGGGAATGGTATGTGTGAAAGAGACAAGTGTGAATTGACAGCCAATCGTGAAGTTACCTGGAAAATAAGCCATTAAATCAAGGTGCATACCATTGCACTCGCGTCCAGACGTTTCTTCATAAGATTGAATCTAAATTTGGATTAAGGTAGGAATGATTATTTGCTATTAGGACTTGTAATATTATTAGAAGTAAGAGTAGGCGGATTAAATAATTATAGTGGTCTAAGTTACGTGATTCGGTTTAACTATTACTGTGTGATAGTTAATTAATATTATCTAAATTGTTAGACATTTAAGTTCTATTCTTAATAAAGTCAAATTAAGAATCAAAAATGTCTATTCCTTTTACAAACCCTACACATCTAGCTCACGCTGACAATCAAAGATACGGTCACCATAGGGGGGCGGTATCACAAGGTGAAACTAATAAAAGCGTTTTAAAAATAAAAACTCAGATTGAAGAAGATTCTTGGCAGTTTTAAAGAGACCTAGTACACGTGGAAATGTTTTTGATTCTTGTTAAAAAAATTATTTTGAGTTAGTGCCACATCACATAACTGCCATAAAACTACATTAAAATGTTATAATATTTAATGTTATATGTGTCGAAGAACAATCTAATAATCGTAACCTAAATAGTTTTTGCAAGATGGAGTTTGTCTAGAACTAAGATCACTCTAGACCTACTCCGTGGTTGCTGAAATGAAATGATTGAGCTCTAGATTGTTTATTCACACCGCACTCTAAAATAACACGAGAACTATGGTCCTCGACATCCTAATGGTCATGGTCACGAACTCGTAGCCTGCGTTGTAAGATCTGGCGTGTGGAAGGGCTAATGCAAGTTAAATCTGTTGAGATTCAAAGTCCTCACGCTTATGTGGCTGGGAGGTTTTCAGAGAGAGAGAGAAGTGTGCTCTTGTAAAGATCTGCCCGACGAGTCTAAGGGTGGGGGAGAGACGGAAGGAAGACCAGCCATGTTCAAAATAACTCAATTTATTTTTAGTATCAACAACAACACAATTCAAACAACCAAAGTTAAGAGATGCACCCAGATATCAAATATAGAAAGCAATTAACGAGGTATGCGAGATATGAGAAGACATTAAATAATCCGATCACTTACGTCTAATCAATAGCTTCTCCTTCTTAGATGCCTAATCTACTTTAATTCCTAGCTGACAGATCGTCAACTTTAATATTACAATAACCAGTTACTTAATATCTACGCCTCATTTCAAGTTAAATTAATCACTGCTCGCCGACAGCAGTCTAACCTCTCCCTCTCTCTCTCCTAACCTGAAAGTTTCAACTTTATATACAAGTCTTAATTTGTGCAGGGTCACATCTCCTTTGGGAGGAAGCTTTATAATATAATAATTTTTAAAGGCTTTTCGAGTCTGTTCAAGGCTCAAAAAATATCATTGATGCCCATTCCAACGATGAAAATGAAATGAACAATGCAGCTTTTGTTCCAACGTCATCCGAAATGAGGAACATCATGGAAATTAAGCGCAGTTATTTAGACGCACATTCCAGTGGTGAAATGAATAACAAAATGGACGTCGTTGAACAATTTTTTGACCATTTGATGCTAAAACATACAATGCAAAGAAAAAGATCATATTATTTTCCTTAAAAATAAATGTTTTGTTTTTCAAAAAACTCGAAAATTTTGTATTAATGTCCATTAAGTTCCTGTGAATGTTTTTGTTTCAGTGATTCATCTATGTAAATAGAGTGTGCCCTAATAAACTTAATTTTATTGAATTCATGTTTTTCTCTTTAATATCCTTCAACACGAAATTATTTTAAAACGAAAAAATATTTCAGTCCTCTCAGTTCCATGTTACGGGATTTTCACTGTAGTTAATATAGACAAAGACAATATATATATAATTCCCAGATTGATACAGTGAACAAATCCTCACTTATATTCATGAATATACACTACTGGCCACCGTAAATGCAACACCAAGAAAGACAAGAGATAGCACTATAAATTTATTTTGTAGATAACATGTTGACCAAGTATCAAATGATTAAATTTATAGACTTCTGTGAAGTGTGGTTCCTGCCAGAATCAGTAGCCAGAGTAGCCACCATTGTTGGAGATCACCGTTGCCACACGCCTCGGCATTGATTCAAAGAGACTTTGGATGTGTTCTTGGGGTACAGCAGACCAAGCAGCTTCCACACGTTGCCAAAGTTGATCTGGTGTGGCAGCT
>BMAV01025190.1:227811-241926 GCA_019973955.1 Trichonephila inaurata madagascariensis | reverse complement strand
CATATCGAGACAGGCTTGAGCGTGCCTTGGAATGGATGAGTGCACACGTGGCAGCAGCGTGGTGTCCACCGAAGTACAAGCAGTATGCAAACGAGCAACAAAGTTTGCTTATGTAGTCACTACGGTTTGATACTCCAATATCTTGAGATTGCCTCAGAGGGAGAAAAAATCCAACATTGTGTGTATTGGGGATCATGGTGGCCATAGAACCAGAATAAAATGTCTGATCTAGTGGCCACCGGGACATGCCATATCCAGCCAATCACATTCAGGAGCACAGAAATGCGGTTGAACCCCATCATGAAATGTCATACATCATCATTTATTCGTCCTCATTTTTCTGTATTTTTATCGCAAACTATGGGTCGTGGTGAGTTCTTTGGGCATTTTTTATGTACTCCCAAAGAAGAATCTGGCTGCGTAGAATTTGGGTGTTATATTTGGGGCACCCTGTTTAAGTTATATATATGGCGATTGTGAAATTAAAATTTTAGGTCAGTTTATTACTACATAAACCTTTCCACAAATCGTCCGCAACAGCGAGCATACATTTTTTCAAACAATTTCTTTCATCATTTTGAAGTAAAGATGGGGAATAAAAAAATATTTTTGGATTTTAAAATCTATATAAAATTTCGATGAAAGTTAATCTTTCCAAAAATTGATTTTCAGTGAGGTTCTAAAGCCCATATGTCGTTTAAAAAGATACGTAATATAGCAGTGTGAATGTTCCTAGTTTGATGCTTGGGAACTTCTTATTTTAAGGACAATTCCACACTTTTACGGAACAGATTGGGTAACACGTTGATTACTTAGGTAATGCGCACACTAACGACTTTTGAAATTTCAAGGTAACTCATAAAGTTGTCAGTTGTTTTCAAAGCTTTCTACGTGAAACCTTGAAAAAACCAGCCGCCTCGTAAGCCCAATGTTGCTGGTTCGATCCCGGCTGAAGTCGATAGAATTTCTGGACTCGAAAATCGCAGGCACACATGTCATATGATTATGTGGCATGTAAAATATCTCTTGTATATCAATTTGTCCCTGATAATCTCTGCAAAATTAAATCACGACAGTATTTGGCATTCGACAAGAGCTTGAATAAAATAACTCAAGTTTCAAAAATGTGGTAGCGAGGGCCACCAATTAAATGGTTCTCCCGCTTGGGCACTTGCCATCTCTGCAGAGGATTAACTTTTAAAATGCAGCCCGTTTGAAACTAAAACAAGTAATGTAAAAAAAAAATTAAGTCAATTCCTGCTTAGATCAACGAAGAAATTTTTTTATTTTAGCTACTTTTTATAAAATAGTTACAATTAATATAAATATATATATACATAGGACACACAGAATCACAACATTAAGTCGTAATTCATTTTTATTAATTATCATTAAAGCATCGTATTATCATCCAAAACAATCGTGTCTATAAAATTTCAGTTCAACTGAATGCTTTAGAACGTGAGAAAAAAAAAACTTTTCAAGTTTTGACACAAGTCGCCAAAAGGGTCGCTCAGTCGCCAAAAAGGATGCCAACGTGGCTGTAATTGTAATTCTTTGAAGAATTAGTTTTAATCAATTAATTTTTATTAATTATAATTAAATTACTGTATTATCATCCAAAATAACCGTGTATATAAAATTCCAGCTCAATTGAGCGCTTTAAAATGTATTTTATCAACGATTGAAAATTCCACCAATATATAGAGAGTGTAAGCTAATAGTAGGAATTGAAAAAAATACCTTGAGAAACCATGGCATCTTCGCAAGAAAATCAAAAGCAAAATGGATAAATAAATCATGAATGAATTTGCTCAATGAAGCGTTAGTTCCGGTGTTCAATATATATCCATCAAAAATTTTTTTTAGTGTACTATTATACATTTGTGCTCTTACTAATTAAACATGGTTTGATTTAAGATTAAATACCATGGAAAAATTCTTAGTTTAAAAAGATACCAAAAGCTCACAAAAATTGGTAATCATTGATACATGCAACATCTTCTTTTTTCACCTTATCTGTAAAAATCACCTTCTTTTTTGCTATTTAATTAAAATAAGGATGTACCGTAAAATCCGGCGTATAACGCGCACTTTTAACACAAAAAATAAGGTCGAAATTTAAGAGTACGCGCTATACGCAGGGTATAAAAACGATAGCTTTAAAAATAACAAAAGAGATGAACATAAGGAAAAAATTACTTTTACACATATCGAAATAGTGTTTATTTAAAAGAAATGACATAGTTTATATGAACTTTTAGTTCATAAACTATAGTTTATGAGGATTTTTAGTTCTAGAAGTATACTATTTTTTCAAAAGTCAGGGAAAAAACCTCGAACAAATGACTCCAAAACATATCAGCATTGTAAACTAACATTTCAGATTTCTTCGCAAAAAAGAGGCCCCTCGTTATACGGAGAATATACCGGAAAATTAACAAATACAGCTTTAAAGTATAGGTGTGCGTTATACAACGGTATTTGTTAAACGCCGGATTTTACGGTAGTATTAAATTACTTGTGATTCTGAAACGTTTGGATGAGAATTAAATATAAAAAATATGCGTTCAATATCCTTTTAACACTTTAAAACATTTTATACAGAATATTTTTTGTGAGTACAGTGGGAATAGCAATAATATTTTTTTTAAAAACGAATTCGATCATCAATTTAAAAAACTGAGATTGCCTTTCATTTCTAATAATGATATCGATGCAGATCGATTGAACCCAGACGGTTAAATTTCACCTCCACATCAAATACAAGAAAGAAAATGATATTCTATTCGTCTGGTTTCAATTGATCCATGTCGATATGAAACATTGAGAAGTGATAGTTTGAACGCTAGGTATTTGAAATAATATATTCTTAGGAAAGAACAACGTTATTAAATATTACCTATCATATTTAATTATAAATAACTGACTTAATTTTCATTAAAGGATGTTTCTAAAATATGTGTGTATTAAATTGTAATTATCTCTATTCAGCGCCGCATACAAGGGGGGGGCGGGCCGGGGGCCCCGGACCCCCACCCCAAAGCCGTCGATTTTTTTTGATTGATTATAATTCTAAGTATATAGTACGTAAAATTTAATTAAGTATTTGTTATTAATGATTAATTTTATTAATTAATGCTAATTATTTATTCAATAATTACTTTTTTACTGTGTTTTGTCCCCAAAAATCGATAAAATCAAAAGGAGCAAAATACAAGAATGGTGAACTTTCGACCCCGGACCCCCCCTTGAAAAATTTCTGTGTCCCAAGCCCACATGCAATAAGTACATTTTGTAAAATATTTCGTTTTACCACTTAAGTGTATTT
Organism: Trichonephila inaurata madagascariensis; assembly: GCA_019973955.1. Lineage (NCBI taxonomy): Eukaryota > Metazoa > Arthropoda > Arachnida > Araneae > Nephilidae > Trichonephila > Trichonephila inaurata. Next base: position 238,595 of record BMAV01025190.1, on the reverse strand, counting down.
TGTTTGGAAACAATAGAAATATCCCAGGAAATTCAAATTATTATGTAAAAGAAGTATTCTTCATTATTTTCAACTTATGTGTGATGTTCCGTAATTTTTGTAACTGTTTGTTCGATTTTACAAAATGGCATCAGGATTAGAATGAGTTGCTGATCCTTCTACTAAGAACTAAAAAGAAATTATTTTGCTGATTATATACTAGCTGTTATACTCGTTTTTCGCACGGGTGAACTGAAAAATTAAACAATACAGATTGAAGGATAAAGAAGTTTTTCATGAGTTAATTTTAAGTGAATTGCAAATTAAAAAAAAAAAAAGCTTTTTGTGCATATCTCAGCTGAATAATAAAAAAAAGAGTAAATAAATAAAACCTATTTGTTAAATTTTTAGTCTGTAGATCTAATAGCTGATAAGAAGGATTTTTTTTTTTATCTATAACTCCCCGTAACTCTCTTGTGGGTCGATTTTTGAAAACAGCTTCCTAAGCTGATCTCTGCTCAGCAAAAGTAACACATTAGTACAAATTATGTGTAATGAACTCTTAAAATAGTATAAATAATTGATATCTGTGGAAGTGTGTAATACGTTAATATTTCTTTTTGTTGTATTTATTTTATGTTAAAATTGTAATCAGCCTCACACTTCGCCTGTTTAAGCTTTCACAGTTCCTGGCCCCTGGCGAGGACAAAACAAAACGTAGTTTTGCTTCACACATAAAAGATAGATATATGCTGTCTCGGGCTTTTTTGTAGATGGCAGAATTTTTTCCTACTTACCTAGACAATTATTGTTATATTTTGGACACTTCACACAATATCTTTATAAATTATAGCCTATGTGTTATTCTGATGTATATGCTATATTAATGTAAAGTTTCATTAAAATCCATTCAGTTGTTTTTGAGTAAAAGAGTATCAAACATCCACACAAACTTTCACGTTTATAATACTAGTAAGGATATACTTTTTTTTCATTTTTATAAAGAAAATATATTTTCATACATTGGATTAATTTGTACCCGAATCGGCATCAAAAAAGCCTGTCATAGCTGAGTCTGAATCCATCTCAGATCATCGCGTCACAACAGATATGGCAGTATCTTCTATTATGGTGCATAGACAAGGACTCTCAATGATGATCTTCTGAGTGTATTCTTTTAATGAAAGACAAAAAAATACTTGTTTACAGTGGGCAAGAAAATCCGTTCCTCGACCAGATAACAATTGTGACATCTCTCGCGTTCTTCTTCTAACATAACTCCTACGTTCTTTGACGGCCACGATTAATGGCAAAACTTTTCCAACCCAATACCAAGAAGAAAAACAAAGCAAAAATGCAAATAAGATATACTTTAAAAGGATAGAAGGTTTAGTGAGAAAGGATGGCAATCTTAGAGAAAGCTTAGTGCGGAACAGTTCGGAACAAGTGTTAGACGGCCTACTCACAAGGAAGAAGGAAACGCCCACCGTCGCTAATAATATTCATAAGGAAGAGTAATAGTACCTGAGTACACCTATTTACAAGAAGCAGAATAGATGAGTCCAACCAAGGTAGGAGGGTTACTTTCTAAGTGATATTATAATATAGAAAGCTAGATTAGGCAGATAATTAACTATACTTAGGATAAGTGATCTAGTTGTGCGATCTGACTTAAATATTCAGTCTAATTTGTGGCTTATTCTCACTTAAAGAAAGTTGTTCATTAGATATAAGTAATTTAAGTTATTCTTAATAAAAGTTGTATTAAGAATTATAAAATGTCTCATCCTTTAGATAATCCCACACCTCTAGCTTACGCGGATCCAACACGTCATAGCTATCGCAGGATGGCTATGTCACACAATGAGCTTCTGTATTCTGAATTGTTGAGTTCCTACGTACTTTAAACAGCGATTCAGGTTGCATACTTATTACTAGAAGACAATACTCTGGGTACAAACTATCGCTAACCTTATTGAAATATACAGTCATAGAGAAGATAGAATCGTGAGATTTGTGAGCAGGAATCGTACAGAATGATCAAATTGACTTGTATATGTTCTATGGGAGAATTCTTTTGTGCAACAAGTTTACAAATATAGTGACATACCATATGCTGGTACTATCTAGGGTGAACTCATTTTAATGGGAAATGATTTTCAAGCTAAGTTAGTTGATATCTTGATGATCAAGAGGTTTTAAGCGAATCGAAGGGCTAGAGAGAGAGCATGATCTCCAGATCTTAAGCTGATTGGATTACCTAAGCAGATAGATGAGTTAAGTCCTCCTCCAAGATCATTAAAGTAGCATATGTGACCGTTGCTTCTCTCATTTCAGAGATAATTCAACAACTTAATTCACAGTATGGAAAATCGCTGTAGTGAATTCAATACGAGTACGTAGAATGAGAAAGTTAAAACAAAATTTATTATTTTTAATTTTTACAAAAATCTCTAATTTACTTTTTAAAATTGAATAATGAATGTGTTTGCCAGAATTTTAATTCTTTATTTGTAAAAATCATGCTTGGTGGTAAAAATTGTTTAAGGATCCAATTACCCTAAAATCACGATTTTTTTTTTATAAAAAAATGAACACTTTTTTTTTATGATTTTATTTTATAGGCCATCTTATTAACCTTAGAAAAACACCAAGATTTTTCTTTTCCATTCACTAGAACAAAAACAACAAGAGTTTTATTAAAAGCAGATGCCATAACTTTACATAAGATGTCAAACTTTAAAATGCATTTTACTCGAAATGTGTTTTTTTCAAACGGGGACAGCGATTGCTCAAAACATTTTGAAAATAATTTTCTGAAATTTTTTTTGTATGCTCTGTATAACAGTAGAAATGTTTTAACCTTCAGATTTATCAATAACTGTTTTATTAAAAAATTTATAGTTCTTTATGTGAATATAAACACTGATTTTTTAAAGCAATTTCATATATTAACTAAGATAAAGTCCTCTAGTTTTTCTAAAAATTAAAATGTTTCTTATTTTGAAGGTCATTTCAAAAAGGAATAGCTAAGTAATACATCAAAATTGAAAAATGCAGAATTTGTTCATTTTTTGTTTTTTACAGAGTGGGCCCCGTTTATGTCACTTTTTGTCACTTTTTACCCATTTTTTCCCATTGTAGTACTAACAATATATTTTTCTCTTTTAAATGTTAGCCTTTTTTTTCTTAAAATGTACTAAATAAATCTAAAAACTCCAAAAAATCTCCATATCTCCATTTTTTTAAAAAAAAGTTGCCGCAAGTAGTCGGACACCTTAAAATACAATACAGTTGAACCTGTTTTTGTGCGGTAGATAGGGACCGCATAAAAGTAAACGCACAAAAAAAATATTCAAAAATTTTATAAATTCTTACGTAAAACAGACTAATTCGTGGAAATACTACAAAAAACTTTTTTTATGCTGTGAATACGGACCGCATAAAAAAAGTCGCATTTATAAAATATGCCAACTATTTACGATATTTATGTAAGAGTACTTCTATAACAAAATAAATAATTAACTATTATACATGGAACATTTTAAAAACATTTAGTTTCTCATTGTATATACGGATAAGTTTTCAAAATGCACATACATAATTCATTGCTACTCATTGTAATACAAAGCCCTGTAATGAATAAGTTCAAAATAGCTTTCGTCACTTGAAGGTGCAATTTCAATTGATTTACTTTTTGGCAACATAAAGTAAGATAAGTTTTTGTGGCGAAGTTCAGGTAGTCAGTTGCTTGCAAACGTCACGATAAACAGCTATACATGATTGAAGCTCTTTTTGGACTATTATACTCCTTTCTTAATTGGTATCTATTTTAGGAAAATGCTTTTCCAATTTGTTAGAGAAAGCTGGATCCCTGGATATTTTTATTCGCTCTCAAAGAATCCGGTTCTTCTTGTAAGTCTTCATAATTTATCATAATTTATCAAAACCATTCTTGTATCATGCTCCTTTTCATTTTGACGATTTTTGGGAACAAAAAACAGTAAAAAACCAATTATTGAATAAATAATTAGCATTAAATAATAAAATTATTCATTAACAATAAGTATTTAATTAAATTTTATTATAACATTTTATTATATAAATTAAAACAATATACTTACAGAATTATAATCAATTGGAAAAAAAATCAACGACTTTGGGGGGGGGGGGGTCCGGACCCCTAGGACACTCCCTTTGTGTGCGCCACTGGTAGAATGGCAAACGCATGGTTATCAATTTTATAGCCCGGTGTAGAACCGTTTATTTCTTTGAAGTATTTACGTAGTGTCTATATATAATAAGCAGAAAAAGGGACATGATTAAAAGTACCAGCTTACCAACTGTAGGGCATCATAGGTAACTAATAAGAGAGGTAAGCGCCACCTGGTGACGACCAATTGACGCAATATCGTAGATACATTGACAGCTCAAATGAATAAACAAGGACACGGAAAAAAAAAATGATTGGAGATAACTGTGCAATGTACTAGCTTTCACAGCTAACTTCTGATGAAAGCATCCATGTTCACAAGCATTCAATGCAAGAAACATTCGGGAATTTGCATTCCAATACAAATATTGAACCATAGAACAGTGAGAAAAAAGCTTATTTTCCGATTATTCTCTTTTCTTTATGCATAGGATCGATGGATATGGTCGTACAGCAGAAAACAAGCTTCCATATAAACTGTTGTTAAACGCCAACAAGGTGGAGGATTCTATGTAATGGTCTGGATAATGTCCTCTTAGCATGCTTTTGTACCATTAATTTCTCTAGAAAATTCAATATTCAAGGATGATTATCCGAAAAAAACAACAACCTACATGGAACAAATACACACTACTTAAGGTTTTTCAACAGGACAATGCCACGTGTCATGTGCCCTAAATTGTCCATGAATGGTGTGAGAAGTATAAATTCTAATTACTACTGTGGCCTTCAAATTCTCCAAATTTCATCGAAAGTCTGTGGATTGGAACATGAGACAGGAAGTCCCTCAACTTCAGAATATTCACGGGGTTTGTGAAGTTATGCTGTTCTCGTGGTCGAATATCACCGTGGAAACCTTCCACGGAAATATTGAGGTCCAGCCCCGTCGCTCTGATCATGGAAATACCTTTTCATTCTTTAGATGCAGTTTAACCTTTTATGTCACTTTCCTCTTTTATTAGTACATAGGGATTTCAAAAAGTAAGGTAACAAGCTCCTTCACCTTGAACGTTTTTTCAGGAAAATAAAAAGATTTTTTTCAATGTAGAATGGTACAGGGGTTAATATTATACTTATTGCGGCATTTGTTCCCTCTGTACACCAGATCATCGGAACCAGTATCGTAGAAATCAACGTCAATGGGGTGCATCCATGTAAAGATGACTTTCTGAACTTCAGCATTAGTTCTGAAATGCTGACCTTGTAAGAGGCTCGTACCTCTCTCTCGAGCACCTAGATGTGTAGGAGGAAGAGAAGAAACACTCGACATGATCCAATTAATCTATTTCCACACAAATAACAGACACAATTTCAACTAAGAATCGAAAGAGAATGTCTCAAGGTTAACCGTGAAAGGGGAAAAACGACGATAAAACACTAACGATTAGGAGACTATCAAACTTGATCCTTATATTAATAAAGGATCAAACCTATCATCCGATTCAATCATACTAAATCAATCCTAGTGAACAATCGTCACTTTAAAGTTTCCTCCTAATAAGAATCAAATCACTATAATTCTAATATTATACCTTCAGTAGCAATCTCACTTGACTCGAGTATATCGTTTCTCCTTCTCTCTCTTAAGCTAGAAACCCTCGCCTATTTGTAGTGTTAATTTAAATATCACGATTCTCTTCTTCCGAAGGGTTGATTGTGAATAACGCGAATGGATAGCCCAAATATTTCCCAAGAGGATTTGTTGGAAAAACGCGTATGGATCCGTCACAACCTTCCAAGTGTTTCTTTTACACTTTCATCGGGGAAATGGTGCGCCTTTGTCCCACCCTCTGCGCTAAGAATTTGCACCACTTTCTGCAGCGCTAAAATTGAAACAAAGCACACATTCCTATAAGACTTTTTTACTTTACTTTGAACAATAATAATCAATTGCAATCAATGACAACTCTCTCTCTAATGATTTTTTTGTGGATCCTGGAAGACGAGTTATCTCGTCCCTCGCGATGAAAGTGTTAAAGGTTCGAGGAGATGTAAATCCCTTGGTGCGAAGTTGGAACTGTGAGACGCGAGTGGTGTAATACCTCCCACGAGAAACGCTTTTTCATATCGCGGGTCCATGTACAATATTGTGTGCACTGTCACTGAGTTTTTGTGCAATCTTACTCAGAGTAATTTGCTGATGAGATTGATATCATCGCTCGAACACCCACCGCACTAAGACCGGCCTTCTTTTCTTCTTAGAGAAAGAGGCCCTCAAGATGGGACTGAAAATTTATGAGAATAAGACCAAGTACATGCCTTATACTAAATCATGTTTTAACAATTCCCATTTTAAAATTGAAGAGTATAGTTTCGAAATTGTTGACAGCTTCACTTATTTAGGTTTGGAAATTAACAATAGAAACGATTGTACTACTGAAATCCAAAAGAGAATTAATATGGATAATAGATGTCTTAATGGAATACGAAAACATATGAAATTAAATTTAATCAAAAGAAAAACAAAGGTTTTATTGTACAAAAGTCATTTAAGTTCAGTATTAACTGATACATGTGAAACTTGGTCTACGTCTCGAACAGATGAGAACATGATAAGTATCTACGAAAGGAAGATTTTAAGATTCATTTTTGGAGGAATTCAGGAAAATAGAACATGGCGAAGAAGATCAAATTTAGAGCTCTATCGATCATACAAAGAATCTGACATTGTTAACTTCATCAAAATACAACGAATTAAATGGGCAGGTCACGTTGGCAGAATGAACGAAGACCGCACCACTAAAAAAGTCTCCAATGCTCAACTATTGGCACAAATCTCAGATGGATTGATGACCTAGAAAAAGATCTCTTAGTTTTAAGAACTAGGAATTGGAGAACACTAGCAGGAAAAAAGCTGGCCTGTGGAAAAGGTTTCCTGAAAAGACCAAGGCCCACCCTGAGCTGTTGTGTCACTGAGGAAGGAAGGATTCAGAGTAATGCGACAATTACCTTGAATCAAAGCTTCGATACAACAAATAGTCATCTCCAATGAGTGTGTTTGGTAGTCTTGCTCTTTCTTCAACGCTCACATATGTTCTACCTTTGACGGATTCCGTGCATCAAAATCAAACCAATTTTTGTGACGTAACACACCATAACCATACATTTCTACCAACTGCCAGTTAATATTTCAGCTGAAGAATTTTCATTAAAGGCAAAAACCGTATCTCACTTCTTAATTCAATCGAGGACAATACTGCCGTCTATGCTGCCATCTTCTAACTGAGGTTTTGGTCATGTTGTAACGAAGTAATGTAATGTAATGTATCCACGAAGCTTTTACTAATCTCCTCTTGGGTAAAATTGTTCTTTTTAACTGTAAGCTCTGCTGAAAACTTTCCTCGGTGAAGAAGACGAGATTTAGGTAAATGAGTACTTCTATTTAAACGGTGGCATAAGTGTACGTGATGATGGTCGATGGTTGATAGTTGGCGGTTAAAAGTTGATTAAATTGTGAACAAGAGCTTACGATTGGAGATCGTATTGTTTCGCAAGATATTTAAAGAGAATTCAAGCGTTGGAGTCAAGAGCGCTCCAGGATTCAGTTAAGTAATTTTAATTATATTTTTGTTGCATTAAGCCTATGTGATCTCTTCCGGATTTATTATTGAATTCATTACCTACCTTTAATTGTGTTGGCTGATTGAGTGAAGTAGTAACAAAATTGTGTTTAGAAGTTACTACGATCTTTAATCGAACCCCAAACACCTACAGCCTATGGGTTACAATGTTATTAGAGAACCAGCTCCCTCTACCGGCACAGTTTGAAAGCTGTGATTGTCTTCGTTATCTTCAGAGGGATTTTTATTAATACAGGTAATTTGGAGCTCTTGTTACCTTACTGTTTGAAACACCTTTGTAATAAATAAAAAACAACTTTCTGTGTTTGCAATTTTTTTTAAATATTTAGTGATATTACGGACAGCAATAAAATATTTATAATTTAAAAAAGGAGCTTATACACGCATTTTAAAATTTTTTGTTAAAAATAGTTGAATAGAATTTTTTTTCTGTTGCACAATTAGTGTTGGCATTCAAAAAAGAGCTCCTCTCCCTACCTTTACTTTCATTCAATGCTAAATATATTTGCAAACGTATTTTTTGGAAGTAGTTATTGAGTAATTAAAATTAGTTAAAATGTATTTTTTTACTTAACATTAATATTTAGGTTTCAGTTATCAAGAGAGACTATTTGTTTTTCTCATCATCTTTCTTCGAAGTTTAGATTTAAATTTGGTGTATTTTTTGTGTTTTAATTACTACATATTGCATTAAAGGGATGATTTATCATTATATTCAAATTTATATTTTTATTAAAACCCTTTTTCAACTTATATTGTAAAATCAGAAGTTTTTAATTAATGAGGTATTTGAGATTTACAAAATGACAAACTAACATCAACTTGCGTATGAACTTAATTACATTATTTTGTTTAAAAAAAAAAAAACGCTTTTGAGACTCTTCCGCATAAGCCGTTCAAAAATAAAATTTCAACTTTTATCAATATCCATGAATAACTTTTTTTTTGTCTTTTCACAAGTAAAATTCTCATTTCCTGGAGTTTATTAGATTTACATTGACGAAATGAATTCTTTCTTTCGAGGGTGCACTTTAAATTCACTTTCACAAATTGAATGGAATGCCGGGCTTCGTTTTAAGAGCCTTTCGAAAATCGCTGCAAAATAGAATTATGGATTATCATGCAGACGATATTACTTCCATCAATTTATTTAAATCAATAAGAAATTGAAATATGGATGAATTACAGACAAACGATTACTTATTTTCTCTTTTTTGGAACGGAAAAAAAAAGAAATGTTCGAAAGAAAATTAAAACCATTTTTTATTTCTAGCTTGCATAAATCAAATTACTTTATGTATAAGAAATATTTGCTTTAAAATACATATATATTTTTTTTCGTCTTCAAATGATAAATGTTCAACTTCAAATGTTGTTGAAAATGCTACTTCTAGTACAAGTTCACTTTGGGGGCGAACTATGTCACATTTGTGTAAGTTCAATTGATATTAAGAATTTTTTGAAAGTTACAGAAAGTGTTATGAATGAAATAAATAATACAAGAATCACTGTGCATTAGATTTTATACACGTTTTTTTATATTTTTCTTTTAAAAAGATTGACTAAACTTTTTCTGAATGGTATGACGACACATTGTTTGAGTGAAATTCTGAGATTCATCAGATCAAAAACCACTCATGTTTTTTTTTAAAGCTTAAGAAGAAATATTTTTGCGATACTTTTTTGATCCACTTGAGTGGAAGCACGAGGAAAAAAGAAAGTTAAAATGTTTCGTTAGCTAAAAAGCGTCCTCAAGATTTTTACCCTTTGGTCAGATTTTATACTTCAACCTAAAAAAAGAATTTTTAGTGTTATTAGAAAGAAAAGTCAAAGGCTAAAGTGCTTAAAAAGTAATTTTGTGTTGCTTTAATCTTTCAAAAACATTTTTTGGCAACATTATTTTTTTCGTTTCAAGGGAAGAGGAGGGGGAGACAAAGGAACTAAAGAACGGATATTGTGCTGAGAAATCTAAAACTTGATTATAAAATTATAATGAATTTTTTTCGTAAATATTTCCTTACTTTTTTCACCGATATATTTTTTTTTTTGATAAAAAGTTTTAGAATTTTGCTTTAAAAAAGAAATATCTGGAGTCTCGTAATATATTGTTTTTTTTTTTAATCTATCGAACGAGAATTTGTAAATAAGAAATGGAAAAAAGTAGTTGTGACAAAACATGGATTTAAATTAAATATGCCTTTAAATTAAGTTTTCGGAAACAGAATTGTTTCACAGAAAGACATAAACTATTAGATTTCAGACAGCTGAGATAGAAATAAAACATAAAATTAAAAACCACTGCATACTGAATTCTACATTATGCGCAGATGAAAAAATACTGCTAGATTGGAATACCCTAAAATACATAATCGTTGAAAGGACAATAACTCCTATCTCGGAACAAATATAACCATGTAGAGAGAATGATACACGTTAAATCTATCGTGACTCTTCTCATTGAAATGTGTAAAGTTGGGTGCCGTCCTCGTCACTTGGACTGAGATTTAAAATTACGAGATCCATCGTCAATAACAATTGCATTGTTTTAGAATGCGAATTTAGCAAAAATAAATTCTAAAGACAAATCCAAAGATTCCCTTAAAATATAAAAAGCAGAATAACCTAAACGTGCATGAGAATGCAATATGGTTCAAATCTATATCAATAATAAGAAGAGTTTCTGTGTGTTTCGACTGTGTAGCGCAGAGACGGAAAGAGAGAGAGAGAGGACCAGGCGTACACATCATTTAACACACAGAAGCTATGATTGATGATAAGGCTTAGCTCGAAAAGATATTTCCGAAATTCAATTCAAATTATTTTATAAAATTAAATGTTGAAGTACAATTTTAGGTATACTCTCCGTTTTCATCACGAATGAAATGCTGTAGTGTTATGATTTTTGAACCATCTGTAGCCAAATTATAATGTTCGGATAAATTACAAGGCTAACGATTTCCTAAATATATGTGTCAACAACTAGAGCACCTTCTAATAACGAGTTGGTTGAT
>BMAV01025190.1:178036-189944 GCA_019973955.1 Trichonephila inaurata madagascariensis | reverse complement strand
TTATTTGAATAATATTTAGTTCTAAGTTTTATAACTTAGTTGGGTGAGTGATAACACTAATTCCTACTTTGGCATTCATTTTGAAATTTTGCAAAAGAAAGCTGTGGCAAGTTATAAATGAAAAATAGTTTTACATGGTCTAAAGTAAAATTTTGCAGAGTTCATCTCTTTTTATTGTTGTACAAAGATAAGTCAAATATTTTGTCTTTGAATTCTAGTCCATAATTTTGTTTGTAACTTTTAAGTACTAAATTAGATTTTAAATAAATTCCCTCTCCATGTGGGTTTTTCTGCAGAAGACATTTTGTATGAAATTACCTTAGTCCTGTACTTAGGACCATGGCCCTAGGTACAATTGCAATTAATATTCTTTGTTATTATTTTATTAAAAAAATTTTATAATATAAAGAGGAAAGTGGCCTTAATTATTTGAACCATTTTGATTTAGTCAAGTTTTTTATTATAATTGGATGTTATTTAAATGAGAGGAGTGTATATTTTCTGAAACTTTCAATATGCTTGATTTATAAAAAGTATGTTTGCTACCATTATTGTGTTATTATTCAGGATTATCATTTTGTTTACACAAACATAAGAATTCATTTAATAAAAAAAAATCTTTATAATTATAAAAACAGAAACAAAATTCTAAATTTCTAATAAGCATAATTCTCGAAGTAAATCCAACAGAGGTGGCCGAAAACCAGGGAGAGGTAGAATCTTGACTGACACTCCAGAAAAGGAAGAAATCAAAAATATCATGCTATTAAAATTGCCAAAGAAAACTTGTAAAAAAACCTGAGTTTGAAATTAAGACAACTTCATACAAAGAATTATCAGATATTGGAAAATTCTCATTCCACTGATGATGCAAATTCTACAGGAGCTGATGTATGAAATACTATTGAAAAAGGGGGGATTTTTGTTTAACAAAAAGACAAGGCAAAAAAACTGAACATTTTTATGTGGCAGAAATAATAGATGTTAAAGAACACTATAGTGTTAAATTTCTGAAGAATATTGCTCGTTCAAATAAGTTTCTTTATGACAAAGAAGAAACATTTTGACAACAAAAATATTGTGCTCAAATTGCCCAAGCCACAATCTGTTGGTGCTTCAGAGCAACAATGTATGCAGCTCACTTTTGTAACCAGTTTTTTAAATTATAATGTTGAATGAAAATACGTATAATTCGTTAATAATTTGGCGCATTGCAAATTAAATAGTTGCATGATAAATCAATATGTTAGCTAATATTAATTGTTTTATTAAATTCATGTGTGTATGTTTGTTTTCTATTGATTACAGAGCGAAACCTAAGTTTTAGGTGGCCCTAGGTACAGTGATGTCATTGTACCTAGGGCCATTTTTGAATTTTTTTAAAAACCTTTTATTTCACAGAAAATATTATTTTAAGTACTTACATTAACTCCTATTGCATGGTAGTTAGTATAATGATGAAAGCATATCAGTTTCACATTTTTTTAAGAGGCCAGTGGCTCTGTTTTCGTGCATTGAAAAAAAGTGGCCCTAGGTACACAGGTCTCCCCTACTCATACTCATTTAAAAAAGATCCTGGTACTTACCCATAGCTGCTCTAATATCTATAATTCTACAGAAATATTAAAAAAAAAATAGCAGTACAGAGAACATAATATGAAACAAGTTAGTAATGTAGAGTCCAAATTGAAAAATTTGACTTAACCATGTGAAAATCAACAGTTATCACAATAAATATGTTTAGCATATTTTAATCACTATAGCAACTACTTGTCTAATCTATTTTCTAATCCCAAAAAAGTATTGGAAGGATATTGTAACATTCCAAAAAAGAAAGGCCTATTATATTGCAATGTTATTGTCACTAATTTTGCAATATTTACAACTGTTTGGTATAAAAATTTGTTGCAGTATAATATCAAATTAGTGCAAAAAATATATATATATAATAACTGGCATATTCTGTAGATCAGGGGTGTCAAACTCGCAGCCTACAACGAACCTTTTTGCGGCATGGCCAATAAATATATCGGCATACAATAACATATGATAAAATAAAAATTCCTCCTGAAAAAGTAAACAAAAATTTAAAGAGAGATGTCAAGAGTCAGAATGTAAATGTTAAATTTTCCTTATTCTTTTATGTATGTTTATTATAAATTATTACTCAAAATAAACCTATATTTCTATGAATATTGATTTTTTTTTGTGGCCCACCTAAAGTTCAACCTTGTTTGTTTAGTCCAAGTTAGCCTTTTAATTTGACACCCTGGCTGTAGATAAAAATAAAAAAAATATTCTAGCAAAGTAAGTGAAATTTGAGTGTCAATAAATTTAAAAAGACAGAAATAAAGAATGTAATTTTGGCACTGTGGTACAAATTTTGTGTTGTCACAATTGTAAAAAAATTAAGTTTTCTTTCATATTTTGTATTTATAATGTATTGTTTATTGAGTTTTACATAAGTACTTTAAAATATATTTAAATGTTATTTTTGAGTGAAGAACTTATGCTTACAACAATAGCTTCAAATAACAATTAATTATATATTATTTTAGACTATATATGAACTGCAAACAAATCAGGACTAAGGAAAAATATTCTAAAAAGGAACAAGGAAATATGGTGAACTGCTCTATGTGCATTTCGATTTTAAAGTTTGCCAAGGGCCCTTAGTTAAGGCCCTTAGTTTGACAAATTATTTTTTAGCCAAACATAATATTGATGATCTAAAAAATAATGAACCTTTTGGTAAAAAGGCAAAAATAATTTCAAAAACAATTTTTATTAAAAGATAATCTTGGAGAGTTATTGGTCTAAGGCAGGGGTGTCCAACACGCGGCCTGTGCGGGCGGCATGTGCCCCACCAGTAGGTACATAAGTTGTGACCCGCCGACTCTTTTTTAAAAAAATTTTAAATATCAGGTTTTTAAAGTTTTTTCATTTTGAAATTTGTTTGAGGGGAAATTATATATATATATATCTACAATGTATTTGCCTGTTACCTGTTCTTGTTTTAAAATAAATCCTTTTTGATAATAGAAATGTCCTTTACATTAAAATAGATTTATATTTTATCAAACAGTTGCATTTGATTTTACTATAATAAATTACTTTTTTAATAAATTCCAAATTGCATCGTGCATATCCTTTACTATGGATAGTACATGATTCTCTGTGTGTGCGACTTTCATTTCTCCTCCCCCTTTTCTGTTTGGAGTGTCCAAAAAGCAAGAGGCAATCAGAGATGTTTTTAAAGTTTTTAAAAAAAATATTCAGGATGGTTAAGATAAAGGGCAATGTATACTTAATCGTTTGTGAATGACAGTGCAATCAAATTTCAGCAATGAGTAATGAAAGATCAATTCAAAAGGAACTCCGTAATTTTCGAGAAAATGGCAACTGTAATATTTTAAACTTTATTTGATCATTGCATTATTATATTACCTATGTCTGAAAACGTGAAAAATAATGAAAACAATAATAGTTCATTCTGTTTTAAATTTTCACTCCAATAAATGTTTTTTTGTTTCCAAATCTGATATAAAGGTACATATTTTTATGTGTTGCCTGTAAGACTAATGTTTTTTCAAAGTGGCCTGCAAGGTCATTTGGGTTGGGCACCCATGGTCTAAGGCAGAGGTGCGCAAACTAGGGGTCGCGACCCCTGTGGGGGTCGCCAAATTTTTATGAAATGCATTATGCCTGCATGCTGCATACCATACAGTGTACATATAAAGAGTGAAACGCCGTCACTTACTGTTTAATTGAAATTTCCTGCTGTTCGTTCTTTCTTTGATCGTAATGCTTAATGTATGTAAAGTGTGAAGACGCAAGTTTTTCGGTAGATGACGCCCTCTTCGCGGTAATTCGCCAGTTTTACTGAAAAGCGCCTATTTGTCCAACGTATTGATGTTATACGTACTGTGTCGAACGGTGCGCACTGAGCATGAGCACCGTACGAGATGGAGTGGTGATCAAGGGCTGTGGGAGCCATCTTGTAGACATGCGTGTCAAGCCAGGACCAACCAAACGACCAAAAATTATCGCTGAATGTTTTACTGCGCATTTCCATGTAAAGTTGTAGAATGTAGCAGTTGGCCTGCAATTCTTTTAGTTTCTCCTCGAGTTTTATCATGTGACGTTGTAAAATTATGATTTTTTATATTTTTATCGGTCTTTGCTGTTATCAGGTATGTGTTAACATTAGAAAAAGATCTGTTAACTTTATTAAATTTCTCGAAAAAAAAATGATAAATTTTTTTTCTTATCTGTTTTAGTTAAAAAAATTTAACCCCTATATACATAATAGATAAATGAGTAATATGTACACCAGGTACATCTTCAGCTAACAAATGAACAAATACTGATGAGTCTCAAAATTCTGAACTAAGAAAAAAAATAAGAAAATACAATGAGGAATTTATTAAGTATGGTTTTACATTTTGTGTTGTTGATGATGAAGAACGTCCGATATGTGTCATTTGCAATGAAAAATTAGCAAATGAGAGCATGAAACCAGCTAAATTAAAAAGGCATTGGAAACTAAACATAAAAAACTTCAAAATAAACATGCCGATTTTTTTCAAAGACGAGCTGAAAATCTGAAAATTCAAAGTGCAAATCTAAAGAAATTTACAACAATACCTCAGAAATCATTGCGAGCTTCTTTAGAAGTTTCTTATCTAATAGGAAAAACAATGAAACCCCATACAATTGGAGAATCCCTTATCCTTCCTGCAGAAACTAAGATGACATCAATTATGCATGGCGATAAACATGGAAATGAACTAAAAACAATACCATTATCAAGAAACACCGTGTCTCGGCGGATTTGCGAAATATCGACCCAGAAGTCATAAAAGGCATACAAAATTCATTAGTATTTTCTTTATAACTGGACGAGACTACCAATATTTCTAAAATGTCACAACTAATTATTTACGTTAGATTTATTTTTAATGAAGATATAACAGAAACGTTTTTATGTTGCAAAAGTTTGGAAGGAAAAACAACTGGAGAAAAAAATATTCGAAGTAATAAATGAATACTTTGAAGCAAAGTCCCTTACCTAGGCAAACTGTGTTGCGGTTTGTACTGATAGTGCTGCAGCATTAACAGGTTCGAACAAAGGGCTCAGAGGCTTAATCCAGAAAGTGGCACCTCATATGGTATTTAATCACTGCATGATTCATCAGCAAGCTCTTGTTGCAAAAGATATGGATGAAGAGTTGCACAACATATTACAAGACGCTGTTAGTTCAATTAACTACATTAAATGCAACAGTCTTAACAGCCGTCTCTTTTCAATACTTTGCAATGAGATGGGCTCAATGTATGAGAGATTACTGTTACACACCGAAGTCAGATGGCTCTCACGTGGGAAAATACTACGACGGATATTTGATTTGAGAAATGAAGTGTACATGTTTTTAAGCGAAAAGAAACATAGATTGGCAAGTTATTATATCAATGAAGTTTGGCTAGGAAAGCTGAGCTATTTAGTTGATATTTTCGAAAAAGGGTGAGAATTCAGCTATCATAACTTCAGCCAGTAAAATTCAAGCTTTTACAAATAAGCTTAGGCTCTGGCAAACTGAACTGAATAAAAATAACACCGACATGTTATCTCACTTTAACGATTTTATCAAGGAAAATAATATAGATATATTTACATTTAAAAACATCATTTCCAATCACATTGAAAAGTTAAAAGAAAATTTTTCAAGAAGATTCGAGGATTTTCCTGTAAACGATCTTGGTTGGATTCGTGATCCATTTTCCTACGATATATGCAGTTCAAATTTTCAAATTAGTGAGAAAGAGCAATTGATAGATTTGATTAGTAATTATACTCTCCGAAATCAATTTAAGACTCAGCCTTGCCAAAAATTTTGGCTATCCGTGGAAATGCAATATCCCGTTCTATGCAAGAATGCCATCAGGTTACTAATACAATTTGCATCAACGTATTTATGTGAAACTAGATTTAGCAAACTATTTTCAATAAAAACTAAATACCGCTCTCGTTTGAACCCTGAAAATGATATGCGAATTGCAATTAGCAACATACATCCGAACATCGATGAGATAATCAGAAACTTGCAGCCACATACATCTAATTAAAAGGCAATTTACTGATTTTTATGTCATGCAAAAAATATTTTCTTTAAATTATAAATAATATTAATATGTGTCAGAAATGATTACTTTTATATTCGATAAAACGAAAGAAATGCGCCTATTTACATGGTATTTGTGAACATTTATCTTTAGGGGTCGCCAAAAATTTTCTCTCTACAAAAGGGGTCGCAGTCGAAAAAAGTTTGCGCACCACTGGTCTAAGGCACAGCATTTGACTGACTAGTTTTCAATTCATCCTATAACACATTAAAGTGCTATTTATGAATTTATTACAAAATTTAATTTTGAAATACCTTAAACAGAGAAGATGCTATTAAAAAAATACAATTCTTTCCCTTTCATTTTTAATATGTAGCGAGCACATATAAACTAAAAAAACAGATATTTTACTGCTCATTCTTGTAAAATGTGATCACTGTTTAAAATTCCAACCTGTTTTTAACACAGATGTCACAATTCAGATTTGAAAATAGCTTAGCTGAATATGCTTTCTTGTGAAAAATTAGTGATTTATGTGTAAAAAGTGGAATAGCTGTGTTGAAGTTTGATTTACTGGAATATTATCAATTACATCTGCACTTTCTTCAGATTCTTCGCAGTCACTTTCACTCAATCTTGTGTTTTCATCAGAATCTAAATTATAGCAAGACAGCTAACCACCATCTAATTCATTCTCAGAAAGCTCTTGAAACAAATTAGCAATTTCATCAGGGCTTAGACCTTTTCTACAAGTCATTGTTTCAGGGTGTCTGTTCTGCACAAGGTTTGAAAATTGAATGAAACTTTTTTATAAGCAAATGCTATGTAATGAAACACTTAAACACAACGATTTTAGTGTAACTGACTCATTTCTGCTGTGAACCCAATAATACTGCATTCAAGGTCAAGTAAATGTTCGATATTACTTCTGGAAATTTGTTTTACTAATGATATCTACTTGGTGAGCTATCTTTTGTTGAACGGCAGCTATTTTTAATGATAAATTAATTGCCTTGGTGTCGAAATGACACCAGTGGACATTCTAGGTATATTTAGTAGTAACTAGGTATATTTAGTCTCTCCTAACTAACCTAGAACCACAAAACGTTTTCTGTGTAATTATCATGGAAAATGATTAAAAGTCAAGAGAAATTTTCAAATTCCCTGACAAAATTCCTGAAAGGAGAACAAACTTAAACAGGTTCTGGTGTCCAATCGACACTGACGAATGTTCTAGTGTTAAGCAAAATCTTAATACTGATTTTTAGTAAAAATAGAGGTATTAAGTAAAAATTAGTAACCCTTTAGTAAAATTTGAATTTAAAAATGAAAATATAATGTGTCAAAATGATAAGAAGTACTTGGATTTTTAGTAGTTAAATGAAATATTTTGGGAAATTTAAATTCTCAAATTTTTTTTAGGAGCCATATCTTAAATCTTTATTTTTTAATCTAAAAGCGCAAAAAGGAAAATGGATCATTTGGTATTTTTTTCCTTTTAAAAATATTAGAAAATGATTTTTTTGTAGGAAAGCAAGAATAAAATGATTATCAATTTATTAGTTGTCACTATCCTCATATATAAATGGAAAACAGTTAAGATAAATGTTTTCTATTCCAAAGAGAAACATAATGGGTTATTTTTAAAAGCATTTTTGCTTTAAGCAGAATTCTTTGAAAGTGTCCATATTGAAATTGTGTTTGTTGCATCTTATTTTTGTAAAAATATTAAAAATAAATAAAGAATTTTTTATTTCCATGTAGTTCTCTCTTCATGATCATTTATTAGTCTTTTAATGTTTGTATGTATGATAATCATCAGTGCCCATTTATTATTTCAGATAATGAGAAACATGCCCTATTAAAGGATATATATTTGAAAATAAATTTAATGTTATTTCATTATAATTGTTTTAGGGTAATTCCATGTCAAGTCAACCAATTTAAAAGTTATAATTTGCTTCATGTTTTCCAGTTATCTTACACTTATTTGATAGCCAAAATGCAAGTTAAATTATTAAGGCATTTGACCTGTCTGTTGCCATCTTTGAGTTGCAAAGATTTAAAATTGTAATAAAGTGCTGTTTTGATCTGACTTTTGGCTGTACATAAATTTAAATAATTTGAGTCCAGAATCAAGCTGTTTAAAATCAAAATCCCCTGTCTTTAGTATGTCTAGGCTTTAAAATAATGTAACATATATTTTTCTTTAAATTTCAGAATAAGTTTTAAAATTTTTAAATTATTATAATAAAAAAATGTGAATAAAATAATTTTCAAACAAATCACACTAATTGCCCTTTTTTATAAACACCTTGTAAAATTTGAATCTTAATAAAATTAGTTTTTTTAATAAGTATTTTAAACGTGTATCCTTTTCCTTCTCAGACAATGAGAAAGAAAAAGATTACATAACCTGAAATCAAGTTATTTAAAAATGTTTAACATATATATATCTCCAGGCTTTCATGAACTTCTTTATATATGTGTTGTATTTATTATTATAAAATCTTTTTTAAATTAAAAAATAATTAATTTAATAATTAATTTTAAAGAAATTCCTTGATAAAGTAAAATGAATAATTTCTATAATATTCATTTTTGATTTGATATAAAATATGATTTGTATATATATATAATAATATTGATTAATACCCAAATTATTATTTTGAATCTTGTTTAAACCATGATATTTTACTCAGCCAAGGTCCATTTTCTTACAGAAAGATATGCTATGCAATCTAAAATATTTTCCCTTTGATTTCATTGAGATTCGAAGGTGAAATTTTGCAGGATTATTGAATATACCAGATAAAATTCATATGTATATATATATATATATATGTATTTGAAAATTTTTTACTTATATAAATTTCTTAAAAGAAATTTTAAAAATAAATTTCAAATTTTGAACAAAATTCCTAATGTGATATATCACATTAAAGCCTATGATATTCTGAATAGAACAGTTCTTTTATTTTTTAACCATCTGAACTCTCTATACTTGACATATCTGGTAGTACAGTCCAGCAAAAAATTACAACTTTTGGGATTTTTATTAAAATCTTATTACATGAAAATAAAATGAAGTTTAAATGGAACAAATGCAAATTTGATATGCTCTTTTATATGGTATTGTATTTATACTTAAAATGAGAACAATTGAAACTATTAAGGTAAACATCATTGGTTCTCTTGACATGGAATGGCCCTTTATTTTTTATTGCTACCATTTCAAAACTCATGCATATGTCTTAATTAACTTTCTTATTTTTCATATAATTTATTTCTAGCCAGCACACACACATAGGATGAATTTTTCACGTAATGTGATAATTTTTTTTAAATATTTTTTATCTTGATGTTTGTGGTGTGTTAAAAAATATTTCAGAACTTATTTTCTTTCTTTTTCTTTTCTTTTTTTTTACTGTGCTTGATGTTTTACAAATGTTATCTGGCATAAATAATATTGTGTGATTGATGTTTCTTTTTAATAAATCACAAGATTTTTGCTGCAATTTTTTTTTGCATGGCTTCATGTATAAGCAAACTTCTGTGTGCTTTATTCTTGATAATTGGGGGAAAAACAGGTAATTTGGAGAAGAATTTATTAATCAAAGATTGTAATTTCATTGTGGGGAAATTATTTTTACTCGAACTGGTAAGAATTAAATAATCATTGATGTATTCATTAACTTATTATTTGCATGCATTTGTTATATGGAATTTGGGAATGTATGTGTGTTACTTGTGCCTGTATTTGTGGATATTTAATTAAACTTGAATGCATGTTTATATGTGAGTCATTTTCCGTATGCACATGTAATAAACATATTTGTTGTTTCAGTTTTTAAAGAAGCAATTATGAAAATTGAAAAGGAAGAAATTGATGAAACTGTTGTGAAACTTGATGCATGTAAGTATATATTCTATTTGTTGTACGCATATGGTTAAACATGTTTTTCTTAATAATTCAATCAGATGAAAGAAATAGTTTATTTATATATATAGAGTTGGGTCATTCAAATCGAGAAGTAAAGTTGGGATAGTAAATTTTAAAATCCAGTTTTTTATTTGCATAAAATAGGGAATGTTCTCAACTTTTTGAAGCTAGCTTCTAAAGGATTTGTGAATTACTTGTGAAGAACATAAGCAGGGTTGGGTAAACTTTTTCAGGGTATGGGCTAAATATTTTTAAGGTGTTGTGGTCCACCCAGTGGCATAGATGTGGCCATTCTGCATTAAACTGTATGTATACTTAAAACTGTATGTATACTTTTCTTAACACTTGTTTTCGAGATTGTATCCCTCTTTTAAAAATGATAGATTTCTATTTTTACTACAAAAACACAACACAAAATTATCAAGTTGAATACTTGAGCAATTATGAGCAACTGCTTGACTGTAATGCGTGGATGTATTTAATGCACCTAGCAGGTAACATACGTTAACCAATGTATCTGGAACCTACACATGTACTTAATTTGTTCGGGGGGTGTGGGGAGATCTCAATAGCCAATCCCGTGCTAATGCGGGAAGAGCTGATCATCAACATTTATTCTTTCTTTTAATCAGTGTGTGGGAAGAAATTCATAAAAAAGGCTGGCATTGCAGGGATCCATTTTTTCCGCTACAGCGGCAGTGAATTTTTAAGCATCAACATGCACTTCTAATGAAGATGCATATATCATCTACACGTTCATCGCATCATTTGTTTGAGTAAACACTGTCACATCAACTATGTAAAGCTGATTCTCCATTCTAGTTGGCACATACTAAAAGAAACATATATGGAAATGTTTCTTTTAGTATGTGCATCTTAGGTCACCCCAAATTGTTTTGGCGGTCCACTGTATGGCGTGAAGTGAGAATATATTTAAGGTTTATTCCACGCCATATAAATAGTAAAAATGAATGATAAAAAGGGTTAAACATATTTTTAATTTACAGCATTATAGAATATTTTGAGAATTACTAATTAGGTTAAAACATGGAAATTGAATAAGGGGAAAGCACGTCTTTCCTCATGCGAGTCAGAGAGAGAAGTTAGAGCAAGTGTCCGTTCATATCAGTTCACTTCTCTCTGCTCGCCAGTTGGTTCCAGTTAAGAGGAATAGGTGGGTGCCGAGGCACGCCACAGTGCTCCCCCCCCCAAGTACCGAAGGTACGAAAGTCTTAAAGAGTTTTTCATATGATGAAAAGTCCTTTGATTCAGTCTATGAAAAATCACAAGTACTTCAGGTTGAGTCTGACATTTCTACCAGAGCGAGTTGTCGCTGGTATGGGCACATTTTGATCAAGTTTAGGAGGAAGTACAACCGGATGGTTACTTTTCTGTACTGGGAAGGGCTCCTATGTTGATTCTGTGTCATTCAACAGAAAAGCTGGCTTAAGTCAATCAATGTTGATCGTGGAGGTCCTGTCATTTATTTTGATTGTAAAGTGCTTGTCGGTCCTACTCAAAACTTCAAATGGTCCTTGATAGGGTGCTGTCAATGATGGTTTCAATCCCTCGACCCTAACAAAGACATGGGAGCAGATTTTGAGGGCTGTGAGCACGAAACATGAGGTAGATGAATGACAGGAACCAGGAGTTGGCTTAAGAGTCCGGAATGTTTCTCTCAGCCTTAAGAGAAACTCGGAGGGATCAGTTGGGGTCTGACTTGAAGGTTCAAAGAATTCTCCTGGAAGCACAATGGTTTTTCCAAATACCATTTCAGCGCAGGATGCATTGAGGTCCTCCCTGATGCACGCTCGCAGACCCAGCTGGACCACTGGTAGCGAC
>BMAV01025190.1:111518-177936 GCA_019973955.1 Trichonephila inaurata madagascariensis | reverse complement strand
TCTGTGGTTATGATGGCAGGTACACCGAAGCGCGATATCCAGTTAGCGATGAAGCTTTTTGCCACAGCTTCAGCGGTGATATCACTGACGGGAATGACCTCCGGCCATCGGGTGTAACGATCAATGCATGTCAACAGGAAGATGAAGCCATCAGATGGTGGAAATGGTCCAACTAGATCGATATGGACGTGCTGAAATCTCTCAACGGTTAGAGCAAAAGGTTGTATGGGGCTCACGGTATGCCTCTGGACTTTGCATCATTGGCATGGAATGCAGCATCGGGTCCATTTAGCAATGTCCTTCAACATGGACGGCCAGGCGAAGTGGTCTTGGATGAGGCGCTTTGTGGCACGAATACCTGGATGGGAGAGATTGTGGAGAGAGCGAAATACTTCAAAGCGAAGTTCCTCTGGCACATAAGGCTGTACTTTTTCTCTACTGACATCACAGAAGATTTCAAGAGCATTTCCCATTTTTAAAGGTTTTAATTTAATGGATAAGTCATTGGAAGAAATTAAGGTTTTAAGTTCCTCATCTTTGGTTTGACTATCGGCTAAGTGTTGGAGATCAGTTGTTGAAATATTAAGGACATTAATTCTTGAGAGGGCATCTGCCACGGAGTTATCAGATTCTGAAACATGTCTGATATCTGTGCTGAACTGCGATATGAAATCAAGATGCCTGAGTTGACGGGGAGAACATGAGTCCAAGATTTTATTAAACGCAAAAGTTAAAGGGCGATGATTTGTGAATATTATAAAATTATGTCCTTCCAGCTGGTGCCTAAAATGTTTTATTGCTAAGTATATAGCAAGAAGTTCCCTGTCATACGTGCTGTATTTTGTTTCTGTTGCACTCAGTTTACGTGAGAAAAACGCGATAGGTGGAGGACCATTTTCCGTCAAGCAATTTAATGCACCTCCAACTGTGGAGTTGGACGCGTCAACCAGTAAACAGAGCTGTTGATCGGGAGTAGGATAATTTAGGGTTGCAACGTTAGCCAATGAGGATATGCATTGCATAAATGCGGTCTCTCCTTCCTTGTTCCAAGGAACGGGACGTTGATAGTTTTTTTTACAATTAGTTAGCAACTTGTTAAGCGGTGCTTGTGCTTCGACTGCTTGGCGTAAAAAACGTCTATAAAAATTTTACATGGCCAAAAAACGCCTTAGTTGTGAATTAGTATCTAGCTTAGGAAAATTTGCAATGGCTTCGACTTTATCGGGAAGTGGTTTAACACCCTCAAGTGTTATGAGACAGCCCAGAAATTTTACAGATGTTTTGCCTAAAACACATTTATCGGGGTTTAACTTCAGACCATAATCTCTTAAACGAGAAAAGAATTTATGTAAGCGGTTAGGTGTTTGTCCTCGGAGGAAGATGCTATGAGTAAGTCATCAAAATATGGAATTCAAAATTCTAGATGAGCTAAGACTTGATGCATTTGTCTCTGAAAAGTTTGACCAGAATTTCGAAGTCCAAAGGGCATAGCAGTATACTCGAGTAGACCAAATGGGGTAGTTACGGCTGTTTTAGGAATATCGGGTGGATTTATTGCTATTTGATGATACGCTCGGGCCAAATCCAAAGTAGTAAATATAGTTTTTCCATACAGATTTTGAGTGCAGTCTTGGATGTGAGGGACTGGATAGCGATCAGGCACAGTAACTGAATTAAGTCTACGGTAATCACCACAGGGTCGATACTCTCCATTAGATTTTTTAACAACATTTAGTGAGCTTGCCCAGGGACTCTTTGATGGACGAATTATACCTTGTGCCATAAGGTATTCGAACTCTTTCTTAACAGCTTTTAAAATTGTGGGTGCGAGGCGACAAGGTTTTGAAAATACTAGGGGGCCTTAAGTTTCTATGTGATGATAAACTTGATTTGAAGTATCAACATTTATCGGTTGTGAAGGGTTAATTAATTCGGGATATTGTTTTAAAACCCTATCGAACTTAGTATTGCCGACTAATATTGCTAGGTTAGATGCTACAGACTTAATTTTTGGAAGTTGGCCGTTTGAAGAAAGTTTAGTGTTGGCGTCGATAACTCTATGATGTTTAGCATCGACAAGCAAATTAAAATGTTTTAGGAAATCAACCCCAATGATTGGTTGGCGTACATCTGCAATTACGAAAGACCAGGTAAATTGGCGTCGTAAACCTAAATCGAGTAAAATTCGTTTTGTGCCATAAGTCTGTATTTTGGTGCCGTTCGCAGCGTATAAAGTTAAGTCTTGTTGAACTTTAGCATGAGGCGCAAAAGATTTAGGAATAACAGAAATATCCGCTCCTGTATCGATCAAAAAAGTTATCTTGGAGGAATAATTGGCCAATAAAATGCAGTTAATGAGGCGATCGCCAATGAGGCCAGGAGACGATCGCCATTCTAGTTTTCCGAACGAAAACAGCATGGAGTAGCACACTTTTTCGCTTTGTTGCCAAAATTTGTATGGTGAAAACAAAATCCATTTGTGGGTTCTTGGTACCTTTTAAAATGATTTCGCGAATTACTGCGATTGCGGAAATATTTTGAGTTGCGGGCTGGCCTACAGGAACGCTTCATGAAACTAGTTAGTTCGCTTACTTGCTGCGTAAGTTGAGCAATTTGTTGTTCTAATTGTGCAGTTTTTTTGTCAGATGTTGCTGCAACTGAATTAATTCCTTGGGAAAAAGTCAGGTCATTGATTTTATCAGCAACAGTAGCTAGCTGATCTAAGTTTTCGTTGAGAGCAGCAAGACTTGTTTGCGTTCTGTTAGGCAAGCGTCCGAGCCACAGCGATTTCAAGAGTAGCTCGCCAACATTATCGCCTGTGAGGGAACGCATGCGCGTAAGGAGCTGTGGTGGCCGTTGGTCCCCTTATTTTAAACCCTGGAGGAGAGTTCGAATTTTAGAATCCTCACTTTCTGAATGCACTTTGATTAAAGGCTTTTTTAAAGCTTCGTACTTTCCATTTTTAGGTGGTTTTAGAACCAAGTTGCTAACAGAATTTAAAATGTCTGATTCAACAGCAGATACAACATAATTAAATTTAGTGGTTTCATTTAAAATTTTGCCTAAATCGAACTGCACCTCTAATCGCACATACCATAGCGCGGGGTTATGTTTCCAAAAATGTGGTGGTTTGACTGCCACGTGGGATATCTGGTTACTATCACATTCATTAGGCATGTTGGAAGGTAAATAAAAATCTTTTTACATAATTATATTTTATGTTGAAAAACAAACGTTAGGAAAATGAAATTATATTTACATAAAATATGAATACAGGATTAAAAATCTTACATGCATGCGATACACAAAAAATTATTTCTTAGCGAAATGGGCAAACAGTTTTTGAAAAAAAAAAATTATTCGCCATATGTTAAACGTGAGTGCAATAGAAGTTTTTGAAAAAACATACAGCACACATAAATGAAAAAGAAAAGTATAAAAACTTACTGTTTTTCCGGCGACAGCTCAGGCATGAAATGATCATAAATTGATGGTGGGAAGAATCCGAGGATGAGATTAAAATTAGAAAATAAAAAAGTTAATGTTATTATCTTTAAAATGAACTGGATGTTAACGGGTTGCGTTCACGCGTGTTCAGGTTACCAATTATGGCGTGAAGTGAGAATATATTTAAGGTTTATTCCACGCCATATAAATAGTAAAAATGAATGATAAAAAAGTTTAAACATATTTTTAATTTACAGCATTATAGAATATTATAAGAATTACTTAGGTTGAACATGTGTGTGTGGAAATTGAATAAAGGGAAAGCACGTCTTTCCTCATGCGAGTCAGAGAGAGAAGTTAGAGCGAGTGTTCGTTCATATCAGTTCACTTCTCTCTGCTTGCCAGTTGGTTCCAGTTAAGAGGAATAGGCGGGTGCCGAGGCACGCCGCACACTGGTCGATGACCATCAACTTATGCCCATCCCAGCTTTAGATAGTGTGTGACCAATGCTTGTTTTTATAAAATTGTACAATCAATGCATTTTATGCAATGTTTTGGAAAGGAAGGATTATTCTTGGACTAAATTGATTTTTTAATTGGGTTATTTTATATTATTTTAATTTTTAGTATATAATTTTAAAAAGTAGAGAATATTTCATATTTTTTTCTCTAAAGAATTTTTTAAATTACCTTATGATTGCCTCCATCAGTGAACCTCTGTCTGAGGACAATGCCCTATTGGGATGCACTGTCTTGTGGAGACTGGAAATTGTACTGCCAAGCCTGACTACATTAAAAAAATTTTTATGTATGTTTTGTATTCCAATTTTAGTTTTTGGTACATTATGAGAGGAACTCTCAGATTGTTATCATCAATAATTTTAACATTTTATCATATTTTCCTTAACCCCTTAACTGCCTTGGAAAAGTTACGAAATTCATCCCTCATTGCCACTGTTTTTCCTAAATACGCCATACTCTATAAAATACGTTTTATAAATATATATTATATATATAGTATAATATATACGCTGGTGGCAGTGAAGCCACCGTTAGAGTGAGGCATATATATAAGCCGGCGGCAGTTAAGGGGTTAAATACTAAATAAAATAATAAATAATACACGAAACATTTGTCTCAGTGTTCCCCAAAATCTAAGAGGAATGAATAAAATACTAAATCAGTAGAACTTCGATCCTCATATCACCTAAAAAAAGTATTTTGAAGTATGAAGAACGTGCATGTGATTATAAACTGGCTGAGTGAGTTTTTAAGAGTGAGCTTTGTTTATTTATATTACTCATCCCTACATGATTCCCATTTCCATTCTAAAACAAAAATACCAAAAATAAAATACTGTATTAAAATGAAGCTCAACATGCTCGAGTCTTGAAACTTTCTACTGTAAAAGACATGGGACTACATCTAATGGCAAGGAAAATTACTAATTAAAGGATCTGTCTGAAAAGTCAAATTCAACTCACCCAGCTTTGAAAGTTAATAGGGAATGCATATATGACTTGTGAAAGGGTTAAGAATTATAAAAAATTTTCACAAGTGACTGTTATTGTAAGTAAAGTATAAGTTAAAGAACAAAAACACAATTTTTTTTTCTTAAAATTTATTAGTAATGTCTAAATTATCTATCATCTTTCTTGTCAGTAGTTATAAATTTAAAAGATGGGGGTTAAAATAAACGTATATTTTTGTAGCAAAAAAAATCATTCTTATTTTTTCAATAATGCAACTAAGCTGACTACAATTTTTTGCATATATGTTGTTCCACAGTCATCTTTTTATTCTTTTTATTGGTTAGTATATTATTACCAAGTTTCATGTTAAAAAAGGTATTTAAAATAACTGATAAAATAAAGTTCTAGAATTATTTGAAATTTTTTGATGTTAATTTGAGATTTTATCATTTGTGAGAAGAAAATGTCTGAAAAAATTTATTTTAAAAAATGAGTTTTCATATAGTTTTTTGTCATGTACTCTGACTATTACATTGATATACACACTCAAGCTAAAACATTATGAATATCCCCACATTTTTCTTTGAATTCATCTGGATAAGGTGTAGCACACATGATAAAGTGGGAATGGTATTTAACTGCTGCTGAAAAAGATAAGGAATCATTCTAGCTCTTATTTGTGCAAGACAACTGATCTGAGCGAATTTAAAAGTGGTCAAATTTTAATGGCCCGAAGACTAGAAATGAGTATTTCCAAAACTGCATGACTGGCGAGTTGGTTATGATCTTTCGTTGTTGGCCTTTATGCAATGTAGATAAATGATAACACAGGGAAACTATCAGTAGACACCAAGCTGTTGGACCTACCTCCATGCATCATCAAAGAAAAAGGACAAATCGGAGACTGCCCAGTTTGGTAAAGCAAAATTGGTGCTAGGCAGTGGCTGAGCTGACAGCCCAATACAGTGCAGGTCCAAGTGTAAGTGTTTTGGAACACACCTTCAGCAGATACTGTTTTGATATGAGCTGTGCAGCAGACGTCCCACTTCATTGCCACTGTTGATCAAGCATTACTGTCAACTATGTCTATAGTGGGGCTGGGAACATTGAGATAGACCATAGATAAGTGAAAGAGAGTTGCCTGGTTGGGATGAATCACACTTTTTCATTCATCGCATAAATGGTCATGTCAAGGCGTGTTATTTTCCAGGCAATCAGTTGCTTCTCCCAGTTATAGTAGGTCATACACAGGCTGCTTGCGACAGTATTATGCTTTGAAGAATGTTTTCATAGGTGGCTTTGGGACTCTTAGTTGTGGTAGTACAGATCATGAAAGCTGTGGACTATCTGAGCATAGTTGCAGATCAGTTACACTCTTACATGGCATCTGTTTTCCCAACGGGAAATGGAATCTTCCACCAGGGCAATGCCCCAAATCACAAGGCTCCAATTGTGTTGGAGTGGTTCGAGGAGCATAATGATTAATTCCAATTAATATCCTGGTTGCCTAACTTACCATATCTTAATCCAATGAAGTGCATTTAGGCTTTCATAGAAAGCAGCTCAGATATCAAACACTTCCATATAAAAAAATCTCGACTTTGCATGACTGCTGCTTAGACATTTGACACCGTTTTATCTCCAGTCACCCACCAAAAACTTGTGGCATCCATACCAAGATGAGTTACCTTTGTTTTACAAGCCAAAGATGGTGCAACATGTTATTGAGTGCTCATAATGCTTTGGCTCTTCAGTGTATATGTTTAGAATTTTGAAAAGATTTTAGTACTTGATTCTACAATTAGAAGTGGTGCACTTTAAAGCTTTCAGTTCAATTTAAATTTTGTAAGGTTAACATCTGAACTACAATTTAATGTCATATCTAATGAAAATTAAATACCTTTTTATTTTTTTGTGCAAATTTAAGCTGACATTTCATTATATTTGAAATTTGTTTTTATTTTTTAAAAATATTCCTTAAGCATCAAGACCTTTCTGTAATCTATATAGAATATATTCTACATGTATTCAGATTAAGTGAACTACCGAACTGTTAGTTTTTTATACATAAAATTTTGCAAGATAATTTTAATAAGTTAAAAATTAAATGGAATTAAATTATTTTAACAAAAAGAGAAAAACAATCATTAAATTTTCAGGAAAGTATATTTTTTCATTATATTAGAAGTTATTTGAAATTTATAAAATTAAATATCTAAATTGAACTTTCAATATTCATACTTACCAGTTTTTAATTAATATGTTTTGCTGTGTTTAAAAAATTACTCTTAATGATTTTGTTGCCAAGTGAGCGTTGACATGATTTAAGATCTTATTGGTAGACTAAGTCTTGACCATAACTTGAAAAAATAAAGAAATAATAATATTTTTTTTTTTTTTTTTTGTGGGATTATATTTGAGTATTCTGATTATGATACTGTCCAACCCTTCTGACCGATTCCCATTAAAATGTGTATGGAAAAATGTCCCTTTATTTCTTGAGCTTACTATATCCAAAAATTAAATGTCACGACTTTTCCTGAATATGTTTACAATCACTTGTCAATATTTCCATCAAAGAAATGCTCAGAAGTTCTCTCATTGTATTTTCTCTTTGTAGATAATTCAGATTTGAATTTAATTATTGATGCATCATGCTATTCAGCTACACCTATGCACAATGAAGGGTTTGCTTTTATGTGGGCTGGTGCTCGTGCTACTCATGGAGTAACAACAGGAAAATATTGCTTCGAAGTAAAAGTAAGTTCTTTTTGTAATTGTTTGTGATTTTCCATATTATTGATAGTGTTTGCTTTTATGCTTTTCTACTTTGCCAATATTCTCTGCACATCAAATTAATAACCATCTTAGTGCTAAATTCAAATTTCGTTAGGGCAATTTCTAGCTTATAGGTCAATCAGTATGTCTCTTTCAAAACCTGTCTAGAATAAATACTTTTTGATGACACACACAACAGCAAAATTTTACCAGCTGCAACTTTTATATCTAAAATTGATGCATTCTAAATAAGAGGTTTGCTTATTGATGTAAATAATCACCTATTTCTTTACCTACTGCACTGTTGTTTATTTTTTTTTGCAAAGAATGTGGATTAATTTTGTTTGATTAATCACAAATTTCTAAATGTCTTGAATTAGTATTGTTAAATACTTTGCGGAAGGGTCGATTTCCATTCCCCTGTCTTTATGTCAATTTTTGAACCAAGATAAGCTCTCCAATCTCTTGCAATGCTGCAAGTAAATCTAATTTTACAATACACTTAAATATCCCCATATTAAATAAAAATAAAGTTCTCACTTCTGTTTTAATTATCCAAACAAAAGGATTAATCCTTGAACATTCAAATTTGGTTAATGATGGAGAACATGCTGTGACGTTTGGATGGCCAAGTTAAGGGGGACTGCCAAATGTGCTGAAATGGTTAGGGTACTTTTGCACAATGAAATCACATTATTCAGCTGTAAAACTTATGCTGAGAACGTAAATTACTCATATAAATCCGCCTTGAAATGTAGAAATGTCAGAAATAGTCTAGAAAATTTTAAAATTACTTAAAATACATTTATCCTTGCTTCCAGAATTTTCTGATGCCATATTTGGCAAGCTTTATCAGTGTCTGCAGATAGCGCCACGTGTATGCAATCTATGTACAAAATTTTTAAAACGTTACTTTAGAATAAAATTACCGCATAAACGGCTTAAATACACATTAATAATACTATATTTTATGAAAAAGAATATTTTGCTACAGGAATAATCACTTCAGAAACACTAATTCTGCTCTTTTTTTCATGAAAAAAAGGGGGGGGGGGTTAAAAAATAAGGTAACCCTAGAACTACGTCATGAGATACCCCATAACATCCTTTCAAAAAAGGCAACAGTCAAGTGACTTTAAGATCAGCTGACTGTTAGTCTTTGCTTAAATTTTAGAATGACCGGTAGAAGGGGAATCGCATTTGAACAGGACAGCTGTGGGGGAGGGGAGAGGGGGGACTATATTTTTAGCACAGATAGTGGGATGATTCTGGAACAGTGGTCTTCAAACTTTTTCTACTCACAGAGCTTCAAGAACAGGAGTGGCCAACTTTTTCGGGAAGAGTACCACGATTTGATAAAAAATAATTATGAGTGCCGCTTCCAACATTTCCATCAAACAAATATGGAAAAGTAAAAAAAAATGTTACTTAGGCTTATTGTGGAATTTTTACACAGATGGCACATTTTTTTGGATGCAAGAAATTTAAAAATAAGATGAAGTGCAAATTTAGGTTTTATTGTTAATAAACTTTTTACAGGTTCAATTCAGTTAAGTAAGGTACAAAATAAAAATGAGTAACTTAAAATATTTAGTTTTGAATAATTATTAAACAGTTAGTATTTACTTAATGTAGCTTTTGAATTACTCTTTTTTTCTTTTTACCAAGTCATCTATATTAGGATTAGCTTTTGCAGATGCTAACAAAATTAGGTTATTATAGGTGCACATCAGCTAATATGTATAATATTTATGTTATGTTCATAGCAGAAAACAGTTATTCAGTTGAGACTTTTGTCTGAGACAACCCCACTTCAATAAAATTGTAGAAAATTATGGAACTAATTTGATAATGGGGGTAATTGTGCGCCTAGCAGGGTTTGTGCTGTAGCTGGACTGGAATCCAATATGGCGGCATCCACTTAGGCATCGGGATGGAAAATAATTTGAATTGCATGATTTCCGACAATTTTAGATGTAACCAAAGAATAATGTTGATGAAAATCGTGAAAATAGGTTGTGAAATAGTATACTTACCTTTTATGGATGGGGACGAAAGCATGGGATATGATGAGTACCAGGATTTTTTTTTTGCAAAAGGAAAGGAATATGAGGACTATAATAATTACGAAAGGTAATTGATTGAAGTGTGAAAAATGCATTTTTTGAACTGGTTGTAATAATGAAAAGAAAGTTTTAAAAATTCAAAAAAAAGGTGCAATGCAAGCGGTTGGAAATGTTACGAAAGGATTATGAATTCGATGCCCTTCCGAAACGATTCTCCATTCAGCCCAATTATTACTGCAAACAAGGTCAAGAAATTTAATGAATAGGTCCTCTTTCAGAGCGAAACAAATTTTCCTGAACATGTACCAGGCGATATATCCTTCAAATCTTCCTTTTCAATTATATTCGGGCAAGGAAGCTTTGAAGTGACGCCAGGTAACTTCGATAGTATTAGTATGAGCGCCGGTCTCAGAATCAACGAATTCGAGCGGATGGTTAACTGTAAGGTGATGATAGCCTCTTTCGCTCAACCTTTCGTAAAATTTCTAGCAGTCCAATGTAACGGTTGTTCCTGGTTCGATCCATAATTCAATAAGGCCGAGAAGTGTTTCTGCCGTCCTGTTGTGAACTGCAACCAGGAAGCAGCATCCCGTCTTGCTCTCTACACCGCCAAAAACCCACTGTCCCTCACTGTCCTATATATGTGTAGTTGCTTGCGTTTTTTAACGAATTGGGCTTTACTCTTGTTTGGCTCTTTCAACTTCGTATCCAAAATGATGGAGTTAAGGAAATCAATCTGTCTAAGCAAATCATTTTTCTCTTTGGCAAGGGGTTGATTCTCAGCACTATCACTTGTTTTATTAGCATTTATTCCACTAGACTTTAGCTTCTTAGTTTTGCACTTTCTAGGCTTAATTTCTCGTTCTTTAGTTGACATGGATGTTTTAGGATGATCGTTAGATTTCGTTAGTGCGTTTACGATGAGTATTTTTTCTGTTAACGAAGCACATTCAATTTCTTTCTCAACGAGTCATTTTTCTGTAATTTTAAATGTTTCTTGTAAGATCTCGTACTTTTCTTCAAGTTTAACTGACTTGTCAACCTTTTCTAAATTTGATTCTTCTAATTTATGCAATTTATCTAATAACTCCGTTTTTCCTAATGATAATGTAGATGTGTTACTTTAGTGCATTTCTAAATTTTTACATTTATCTTCTGCATTTTTTAATTTTAGCTGTAATACTTCTAGGGATTATCTTTTAATTCGGATTGGTTATGTGCCTTAGATACATTAATTAAATTAATAAAGTGATCCTTTTTCTTAGGTACTAATTCTATACCATTTGCACTAATTTTAAATTCAGTTTGTTTTAAAATATCAGTTCCAAAAATTATATCAATAGTTGTTTGCAAATTGTCAATAACATAAATATCCATCGTAAATTTGTTTTCTTCAATATCGATAGTAGATTTAAAAGATCCAAAGAGTTTAATTTCACTGTTACCGAAAGAAGTTAATTTTATTTTCATAGAATTTAACCTCGGTCTTCCAAGAATTTGATAAACACTTTCACGTATTAAAGTAATAGTACTACCCGTATCAATAAGAGTATCAAAATCATAGCCATTAATTTTAACAGTTTTACGCATTTCTGTTGAGGAATTGATTTCATTAACAACTTCACTAACAACCTCATTAACAACTTCATTTTTAACATAAGGTTTTTTAAATATACATTGAGAGCTTTTATGACCAAATTGGTTACAATTAAAACATTTTAAACCTTTATTTTTATGGTAACATTCATTAGAGGTATGATTAAATAATCTGCAATTATAACAACGTATACGTTCATAACTCTTATTAACAGTAGCATCATTAAATTGTCCTCTATTTTGAAATTTATTATCAGAACACATATTTTTATTAGATGTAGGAAAATCATATTGTTTAACATTTGTATGCTTATTTTCATTATCAATACTATAAGAATTACTTTGCATAAAAACTTTTTCATATATTTTTAACTTTTCTTTAAATTCTGATATACTTTTACATGCATACAATATCAATTTATTATGGTTTGAATCAGGTATACCATTGATGCAATGCATAATTAGGCTTTGGTCGTCTAAAAGAAAGTGTGCTTTTGAAGCAATTTCGTGTATGGCCAAAAAATATTCAAATAAAGATTCTGTAGGGCTTAATTTCCATTTTTGCATTTCCTTGTGAACGTCGTAAGAACAAAATAAATCTTTAAATTCTTCAATTAATGCAGCTTTAAGAGAACTGTACATTAATATGTTATGAAGAGTTTGGATAAAAGTCTTTGCAGAACCTTCAAGTAAACGTTTAACACAAATAATTTTTTGCAGATCAGATATGTGTGGGATAAAAATAAAATTTTCTTCCACATCGCGAAAAAAAGCTTTAACACTATAATTATTATTTCCCGTAAACGATCTCATAGTTGAAAAAAGATCCTTTAGCAAAAATGCATTCTCTTCGTTCCCTCTTTGGTTTTGATTTCTTTGTGTTTGAAGGAGGGGAGCATGATTTGACAAGAGTGGAAAAACCTCCTGTGGTGAGAGCGAGTGATAAATGGCGGGGTGAGGGGTTGTTTATTTGCGTCGTTAACAGATTCTTTCCAAAAAGGCGTAGAATCTCCATCTTCGTCATCCGTCAATTGTTCGGTGAAATTATTTTTTAAAGATGCAAGATCTGATAGATTTTTAAATATGCTCTTGTTTAATTCTTTGGCACTTCCCACGCAATTTAGGCATAATATAGTGCATACTGTAATAAGTTCAGTTTTTGTAAAGTCCTTTAAAATTTTATCTTTTCGTGCTTCAATGTCGTAATTCTGTGGGAAACCCACGAATTTTTTAAATTCTTTTCTAGAAGACTTACTGTAGGGTTCGTCATTAACAATTTTGTGCAGAAGCATCGTTGAAGCAGGGGCCGTCTTTAATATGTTCACAATAGCAGCAATTTCCTCTAGACAGACCTTCAGAATATCTTCAGAACAATAATGGAATAAATTGGAATGGACTCACCATTACTGATTTCGTTGTTGTGGCTTGCGTTGCTGATTCCATCGTTGCAGTGAGGTGGTCCACCCGTCTTAAATTGGTTGTTTTTTCTAGGTTTTTTTTAATTAACTATCTTAATTTGAGGCCGAGCCCCCAAATGTTATGTTGTTCCTGTGATTAAATAGTAACTTGTTTACAGAAAAAACTGTTTATTTTGAAAACAAGAAAAAATTAAAATAAGAATAATAATTAATGAATTAAGTGAAACATAATTAACAAACATAACTGGCTTTCATAATGTTTTTAAGGGTCATTACTGCTATGCCGATGTGCGCCTGCCTCTCTCGTTCTCAATCTCTTGTCCATTGTGTCTAATCTCTCTTCCCTCACTGTCCCTTCCGTCCCAGTCATTGCCCTCTGCTCCCTTCGAAGCCACCTGGGAGAGGGATGCTAGGGGGCTTGCAGTAGTGCATAGCGTCGCCTATTTCACACACACACACACACATATATATATATATATATATTTCAAAATATTTGAATATCATAGTAGTTTTATATTACAAGGGCCTTTGAAGGATTTGATAAGTTGTGCTCTTTTCTTCATTCAAAATCTTTGACCTTTTCAAGATTCTTGTTTTATGATTCTTATATTATTTTTTGTTAATCACTAATTATAGTTTTATAATCTTTTTTGTGTATGTTTTTGATTATTTCATGTACTTATTTTCAACAGAAATTGGTGTCTATTTATTTTCTTTAAAAATTTCCCTAAAGCTAGGCTAGTTTTATGTCTTTTATTAGGAATAATTTTATAAAAACTATTGAGACGTTTTTTCTAAACTAATCTTAATGTGCTAATATTTTTATTAAACATACATTATGCAATCAACATCAAATCAATAATATCAATATTTTGTACATTTTTAGATTGGAGCACATTTGAATGTTTCTCATTTGCCTGTTGATGAACCAAACCCTCATGTTGTAAGAGTTGGTTTCTCTGCTGAAAGTTCATCATTGCAATTAGGTAAGTAAAAATACAATATAAAAACAGTGCAAGACAATAGTCTAGTTAGAATGTTTTTGCAATTCCTGTGAATTTCAAATGAAGGCTTTTAATTTTATTAAAAAATGCAATTGGTTTTAAATTCAATAGTTTCCTTTTTGTACAAACTATATATTAAATTTTATGTAAAACTTTAAAAATTCCAATATTTTTTATTTAATTTTTATGTACATTGGGGATTCATTCTTCTCTTTTAACTTCAAAAGAATTAAACTCAAGGTCTAACGATGTAGTGTCTACTTTAAATTGAATTGTAAAGTGGTGCTTATTGAATTTGTAAGATTAGCAGAAAGAATAAAATATTTTGCATAATGATTGACAATTATGTTGACTTAGAATTACATTTTTGAAGAGGTGGGAAATAGTGTATTCTAATATGAATAAATTCTAATATAATTGATGCCCATTGAAACATAGGATGAAAGTTTGCAGAATTTTTGCATACATAAAAAAAAAATTATAGAATTTTTTTTTTTTTTGCTATTAGTGACTTTTAAAACAGTCAACATTTCTGCATAACATTTTTGGAAGGAGGAAGTACTGTTATGCCAAAATGCCAGTACAGAACATTGCCACTACATACATATTTCGTAGTCACCCTTTAGGTAAAGCTACAGAAATAATTTAACAATTGCCAGATTTAAGAAGTGTAGAGGATCAGGAATAAGTATGCCAGATTTAGATAGGAATCGACATTCGTAGATAAGGCACATAATTTTACTGCAACATCACTGACCACATTACTCTGGTAAACTCAGTAAATATACCAGCAACCATTTTATAATTTGTTATTATGCTTCTTACTTTACTTCACTGGCACTCTATGTCTTGCACTAACTATTTTTTACTGTCCTTAGGTTAATTTAGTTGTGTATTTATTAGGTGTCACTTGGGGTATACCTTTTGCAAGTGTTATTGATCATGTGAGTGTGAGGTTTTCTCTTTGGCTGCTGTGTCTTGTTTAACTAGCATCTGAAGACCTTAACAAAAAAAAAAAAAAAAAAATACATTCGCTTTAAATTGCATATGTGAAGATATGGATATATAATCCTTTTGAGAGAAAATATCTGAACATTCCATGGAAAAACTACTGCACATTCCTCTCATTAAATTCTAATTCAGAATTTAAATTTATGTGTGTTGTTTAAAATAAGTAATTGGATTTTTCACCATGCATGTACTAATATTTATATATATAATATAGGTACTACTTATAATTATTTTTTAATTAGGGTTACACATTCAAAATTTTTTGGAGATTGTTGCTATAAACAATCATGCTAATCAAGCATGCATCTATAACCAACCCTTTTATTTACCTTTAAGACATTAGGTCACTCACTTCATATAATAATGAATAACTGAGCGATTGGTTAGACGTATTTAGCCATTAAAAAATGCACAAAGTTTTAATAGGAAAAAACAAATCCCAAAAAAATTTGCAGTTTGCTTACGTAGGCACATATTTGCATTTTTATGTATTAACCATCTTCAGTGTGTTCACAAATTAATATTTAGTTTCATACACAAAATAATATGGATATGATTTTTTTTATTTAAGAATAGTGTATGGCTTCTCTGCAAATTAACAGTTTTAGTCCTTACATTATAGCAGTTCTTGTATCCATCTTTGTGCCGAATTTCACGCAGTTATTTGTATACAGACAAGGACATATAGATCAGTTGAAATATGATTTGATATGTTTTAAATATCAGTTTTAATTTGTTTTTATAAATTATGCTAGTTCTTCAATTTTGTGTTGTATGACTTCATCAAGTTAAATAGTTTTAGCCTTTTTTTAGTTAAAATTAATTTAAAGCTTTGTTTATAAAAATTTGAAAGTATATCTTTTTTGGTATCTTGCAGCATAGTTATTGGATGATAATTAATTTTAAATTGGATATTAATTTCAGTATTGTTTAAAATTACTAAAATTTATGAGGGTATTTTACTTTGAAGAGAATATAAAATTCTTTTTTTTTTTAGACGAATAAGTTATTTTTGAATTTATCGAAGTTTATTTTCAGTTAGATCTTAAAGCAACATTGTTCAAATTGTTAAAATCCCAATTGTATTCTACACCAAAGATAATTTGCTAGTGAATATTATTTTTCTTGTTCAAAACTTCTCATTTCATGGGAAAACATCCTTCATTACATGCATCTTTCTTTTATTGTAAAAGGATCTTAATATTTCTTTGTTAATATTTGTTTGTCCTTGATGAATGTGAGACTAATTTTTTGTGTGCTGCTTGCTGGGGAAAATTTTATTAGAATCATTGGTGATAATTGTTTGAAAATTTATCTTAAAATTATTGCCTTTGATTTTGTTTTTTACCCATCACATTTACTATTAGTTTTCTGTTACTTGTTGCTAAGGTGATCAATATATTTGAATTGTATAATGGTCTTTAACTGTGAAGGAAAAGTATTATTATTTTCATTTTTGCTAAATACTATTTTTATTATTATACTGTTTTATTATATTATTATTTTTACATGTTCTGATATTGTAAAATAATGTCAAAAATATAATTTGGATAGTTAAAATTTATATAGAAACATCCCAAATTTGAATTTACTTATGCTTGAAATATGGATTTTGCATGTTTGTACTTTTTTTTATATGTTAATAGGTGAAGATCACTTGTCCTTTGGTTATGGTGGTACTGGAAAAAAATCAAATAATTGCAAGTTTTTTGACTATGATACAACCTTTTCCTGTGGTGATGTAATCTTAGGTGTAGCGGTAAGTACACTTTTGGCTTTCAATACATATTAATGTGATTGTAATTTTTTTTTTCAAAAATGCCGATAAGTAATATAAAATTTTTTGTCAATTTTATCTTTCTGTAGAAAGCAATGTTTTGATAGACCAAATTTTCAGCAAAGATTGTCATATTTGTGTTTCTTTAATTAATTTTGATGATCTTTTTCAAAATGTTATAAGTTTTGTGCATTTGTAAGAATAGTTTTTTTTTTTTTTGTTCCTTTTTTGAATATCTAATGCCACAAAATGCAGTGAAACTTAATATACATATGTAACTTAACTCAGTTGCACAACCGCCCATGAGGGCCACGGCCTACTGTGCCCATCTCAGTATATGTGACCTTTGGCCCTGAGATGCAAAAGCAGATGTTCCAGTCAGGTGGTCGGTCTGATACGAAACCCCAGTTTTAAGTTCCCATGGAAGCTTAGTACTCATTTATCGACCGACTGTATATATTAAAGGTTGAATCGTCCTTGTCCAGACTTTGTACCTCGGACCTGTGGTGTGGAAGTGCGATGCACTACTACTGGGCCACTGGGCTTCCAATGTACATATATAATGCTTCTATATTTCTGTAGTTGCATATGAACTTCTTTAAGTTGATTAACAGTCATTAATTGAAACAATATAAACTAAATTATACTTCAATTTAAAAATCAGGAAAAGATAAATATGCTTTCATATCTACTGAGCTTATATTCTCTGTGATGTAAAAAGCGTTGAACTAAGAAGGAGTTAACTCAGTGATTCCCAAAGTGATCTACATCGACCTCCATTGATCTATGTCAACGAAAGTATAATTTTGGGGTCAATGGAGTATAAATGAAGGTTTATGATAGTCTGTCTCATTAAACTAGATCATGACTTTAATTTTAAAAGAAAATTTAAACAGATGGAAACCAGATTTTATTTTTTTAACTGGTTAATTTATTAAATTTAACTAGGTTAATTTGCAGTTACAAGGTGAAAGCATAAATTTTATAAAAGAAAGGTCATTTTCTCAGCATTTATTTGCCAGAATTAAACTTAAGAAGTATAATTTTGGATGTCGCGAATTTTTCCAGGTTTCTCAATTGGCCACAGACAATCTGCCAGGAAAATGACGTTTAAACCTATGTTAAATATATAAATGCCCTTTATTCAGATTTTCAAACTAGGTTTGAGAATGCTTTGACTATGGTTATTAACATAGTAGGCAAGTAATTCATATGGTCACATAGGAAAAAAAAATGTCATATTACAAGAGAAACTGATTGAAACAGGCAATAATGCAGAGATCTCAAGTTAAAGTTTAGAAACAGTTATCAGCAAGTTTCGTTTTAAAAAGACATACCTGTTATTTATGCTGAATTATGGAGTATTGTGAGAAAGTGTGTGTGTTCTTAATTGCTTTTCCTTGTGAGAATGAGTTTCACAGCGCGATTATCAATCTCCAAAATTAAAAAGAAAGAAAAAGACTGGATACTACTAACAGAGGAGATTTAAGGTTAAACCTGACAAGATCGGTGTCAAATGTTGAAAATTTGTTGTTGAAGCACCAGATTTACCCCTCCCATTATAAACATTTGTTTGCTGATCAGTTATTTTATGTATTAATTAAATTTAAATTTAATTAATATGTGTTTCTTAAGTTTTAAGCACTATACTTCACTACAGTTAGAAATTTAAATCTTTTAATTTAATTAGCTTTATATCAACTGTCAAAAAG
Organism: Trichonephila inaurata madagascariensis; assembly: GCA_019973955.1. Taxonomy (NCBI): domain Eukaryota; kingdom Metazoa; phylum Arthropoda; class Arachnida; order Araneae; family Nephilidae; genus Trichonephila; species Trichonephila inaurata. The sequence goes on along the minus strand of BMAV01025190.1, from coordinate 159,655 downwards.
ACATTTAGTTTGATAAACTTGCAAAAATTCAACATTAAAAGTAAACAGGGGTCTACCAAAAACTGAAAAACATGTCAAGGGGTCTATGGGACAAAAAGTTTGTAAACCTCTGAATTAACCGAATGAGATGAAATTGCATATGTGCATTCCTTTTGATAGATTGCACAAATGATTAACTTTGGCAGCTGGTGACTGAATACATAAAGTTATAGTGCTTTGCATTTGTGCATGTGGATGGTGTTTAAAGCAGAGGAGATTGAAATGCTTAGGCATAATAATATCCATGTGAATATACTCCTCGAATATATTTCTGTCCCCCCCCCCACGTTTACTGTAACAATGTCTCAGACAGATTTGGGAATCTTGGGCAGATGTCACTATTGGAGAGAGTATGTGATATTGGACTATTGGAGCAGAGGGGTCAAATTGCAGGAATTGTTCAACATTTCAGCCTCAGCTGTTTCATATTGTTGGCAGGAATGGGTAAACCATAGATGTATAGAGAGCAATGCAGAATGCTATGATAGTGATCCTTATTTATAATACACTTAATATAAAAAGTGACATACTAAGGATATAACTGAATGGGATGACATACCTGCCAACAATTACACTTTTTGCGTAAAATGTGCTTTTTGGACTTTCATTAAGCTTTTACGCCTAGATCATTTATTTTTACATATTGACAAAATTTCCATCATCCACCAATTGTTATCTTCTCTATAGTTCTTATTTAATGATTTTTATTCTCAATGACTGGAAAGCAAATGTACGAAAATCGTGGAACTCAATGTCATTAAATTCTAAAGGTTTGTCCATTTTGCTAATCGTATTTTTTAGCTATTGGTTCCCAACTCATTGGTACGTGCATTTTTGTTAACCTCTTTGGGATGAATGTCGCAAATGTGAGCCAGCATGAAACACTGCCAGAGGCCGAATGACTCACCCATGCGCCAGGCACTAGGAACATTTTGTAAGCTCAGTTTTTTGGCAATAGATGGCATTCTGTGTCCATAAGATTTGAGATACATGAAGATCTGACCTACTTGAAATGAGAGAAATATTACTCGCATACACATGGTTTTTGTTTTATAAATATAAGGGGAAGGGAGTGTTTTCGAATTGAGTGTTTTACGACTGCTTTTCAAATGAACATGTGGTTTTTGTTTATAGTGAAGGTGAGAGATTTATTTTCGCCAAAGTATTTGATTGGTGTTTGCAGTCTAGTTTTTAATGGATAATTAAGTCTGGCAGACAAAATTTGTCTTTTTTTTTCTTACTTTTTTACAAGGTCGACTTTTACAAATGCTGATAATAAAATGTTTAAAAACTTGTACTTTAACAGAAAGTGACTGAAGTAAATAAAGTATATTAATATGAAATATATAAAGCATATGCCGTTCGTATAATATATGGAACAATATTGAACAACGTGTTTATATTTTGGTATTTTTATAGATTTAGGCTTAATTACACAAAACCCTCTGGCCGTGGCAGTATGCACGTGTTTGCATCCTTCGTCCCGAAATTGTTAAGCAAAGCATATATTTATTTTCTTCCTCTGTAGTAATTTACTAGAACTCAATGCTTGTGCTTTGCACAAATGTGTATTTCCTACACTTCTTGTTGCCAAATGATTTGCTTTTGTTGATTGTTACCGTAGTGTGCCAACGAAGAAAGTGTTTAAGAAGTGGGAAGATAAGCTGTAGAAAAGCATTTTATGTGGGATTAGGCATTATCCTATTAAAATGTCTGAAAAGAATAGCAGTACTACATGGCATAGAATCTTCTTGACATACTGCTCTGCTGTAAGAGTGTTACAAAGGACAATTGAAGGGGGTCGGCCAGTGTGTTGAGAGATTATTGAATGAGTATCCCACTACTGTCCTGGATGTCTGCAGGCACTTTTATGCTGGTTATTGGGACTCAGTTCCAAGCAGAACTCGTAGCTGAAAATAATTCTGCTCCATTCTGTGACAATCCAGGTCGAATACGCCCAGCATCATTGCAAGCATGTTAAGCAGTTGCAATGGTTAGGGGCAGTCTTCTACAACCTCAACCCAGTTTGTTGAGTCATCTATCAATAGTCATTGCTGTCACTGGTGTGCGGTATAACTGTCAGGTGTCATTTATAAGGATGTATCAGGGGCTGTAAGTTCCAATTAGACCTTGCATTGTCCCTCTGGACAGACTGCTACTTTCTTGTCACTGTATGGGAGTGGTTCACCCATTTCTCAAGTAGAAGCTGTGCTTCGTTGAATATGAGCAATCTAGCATTTAACCACCCTTTTTCTTTACAGTTCTCATAGATGAACAGATTTTTATTCACATGGAAGTTATTGTATTGATCGTTGAGGAGGACTAATCTGGGATCGGATGATTTATTTATTCTCATGTTTTGTCACAGCTGTCAGTTGGATGCTTTTTATGACCATGGTTTATACGTTTCTAACAATATCATCAAATGGTTGCATTGCTCCTACCCAAATGTCAAGTAATCTTATGATTTTAATTGCCCTACTTCCTTTAGTTTCGCACATACTATCTTAAATGGGTATGTATTCATACTGTTTACAAGTTCATTTAAGAAGAATTGGACCATGTGGGTCAATTGAACTATATTCATAATGAAGCTATATTTTATTGTTGGATTGTCTTCAGTTTTATACTCCATTGGGCTACTCCATTGCAAACCATTATAGTTTCAGGTAATTAGTCAGTAGACTGCCAAAAAAGGAATAATTTGTAATCTATCATAAGGAATGTGCAAAAGCAATTTTGTCCCATTTTGGTTAAACCCTTGGTGCTCTTTACATAAGTATAATTTTTCTTTTGTTGAACTGAAAATATTTATTTTGTAGCCTTAACTTTTTGCTGCATTAACCTAGCATTTATTTTTCTATTAATTAATTTTAAAGTAATTTTTTCCCTTTACCTTTAATGTTATTCAAAGTTGAATTACATTGTGCAACATCAAAAATCATTGAGTATATTTATATTTTATTAAAAAATCGTTTATAGGTAGCTTAGGAGCCCAAAAATATCTCAATTTGGAGATTTATTTTTGCTTATATTGTAGTCGCTGTTGTTTAGTGGTTATACTTATAAACTCGTTGTTTACGTTTTTTCTCTCAAACCATGGATTTGAGTCCTTTTGTCACTGGAGGTCTGCAGTGTAGAGAGAATGCACATTAAATCTGTCAAGGCTGGAGTACTCATGCTATTGTTGTGTGAGAAGCTTAAAGGGAGAGGTCCCAGCTTAGATGTCTAAAATGAGATCTGTGGCCAATAAGCCATTGCAATCTCTGGAAAGCTACATTAATAAACAGTGTTGTGTCATATCTCTGTTTAAAATCTTTCAGAAATGGCAAATTTTATTTTAGTGAAAAAAGAATTATAAACGGTTGGAAAATGTGTTTTAAATTTTCATTATGTATGAGTTTCGGAAGTTTTCTGTTTGTAGATATATTTTTTCCCTATTTTCTGTTGATAACAAATATCAAGATGTAACTAGTTTAATTTATTCAAAACATGAAACACTAAAAAAATTGGGTAATATTTATGGCTACCCTTCCCTTTTCTTACTCCACTAATTCCGTAATTAAGTGTCCATGTGTTATTTTACCTTTGATTAAATTTACATTTAAGATCTTAAAACTTGTACTTAATTTATTAAGTGCTACATTTTTGTATAGATAGATAAGGGAAATGTGATCCAAACATGATTAATCTAATATTTCTCTCTTTTTGCTTGTTAAAGATGCTTTAAAAAATAAGCTTATTCAGTTATATATTATGCAATCAGTGTTTAGTTAGTTTTACTCTTTGTAGCTACGGTATTCTATAATATTTTTCTTTAAGTTTTTTCACCTCTCTCTTTCATGAAATCGACTGCATGATTTCAATAGTTTAAATATACATTCTACAAGTGTCACGTAAAGTCATTGTTCAATTTTTTGCTATCTGCAAAATCTAATATCCTTTGTAAATTTCTAAAGTTATATTTTCTCATATTTGCTGCTCTTTCAGCTTAAAATTTGCAATAGAAATGTTGTTTATTTTTAACTAAGCTTTAGAGTGATTGTTATTTAAAATATTGATTTATTTTAAAATTTACAATATTTTTGTTGCAGGATATGGACTCAGCGCTTGTAACACTAGGATTTGCCAAAAATGGTAAATTTCTTGGTTGGGCATTTAAGTTTAATAAAAGTGAGCTTAAAGGAGGAGGATTGTTTCCTCATGTCTTGACAAAAAATGTTGCATTTGAAGTCAATTTTGGACATAAGGTAAGATATGTCGAGGAATAATGTGTTTAAGTTAATGTTGATGCATAAAGTATGTTCAATTATAAATTAATGTGCATCAATTTTCAATATACTTCATTCTTTTTACTATTATGTTTTTAAAGTACTATAAATGCATTATTTTTTATTACATAATTTTAATTTGTGACATGTTTTAATATTTAAAATCTCATCAATTGTCTTTGTTTATTCATTCACACGTTATTCCCTGTTTAATTTAATTTTGGTTGTAATATTAGTGTTAAGCTTACTAATTCTGTAAATTTTTGGAATGTTAGAATCAATATATATATATGTGAACTATATATATAAATGTCTTAGAAGAGCAGCTGAATTTTTGCCAATATATATGTTACTGCCAAAGTATGAAATGCTGGCACATTCTATAGAATGCCTAGGCACATTCTATAGAGTGCTGGATGTTTTCAGGCAAAGTATGAAATATGAGATTTATTACATACTATACCTGGGCATTGTATAGAATGTCTAGACTTTCTATAGAATGACAAAAGCTATTTAGGCGAAGTAAAAAAAAAGGGTCATGATAAGGCATGTACATTCCTAAAATTACAAATGTTATTCTGACAAAATAATGAGAGTGCCATTAAAAAAAAATATTCAAAATACGTAAAGAAAAATGAAAAAGTTGTACCAAACAAAATTTGTCTTTCTTCTTAAGGAAAACAAAATTTTCATAAAAATAAACAAGAAATTAAAATTAAGCGACTTGTTGCAAAATGGCAGGCTTGAATGATATTTTGATTTACATTTCATTACAGTTTTCACGCAAAGGCAATTCTTATGTGGGTACTTTGTTTTACACATACATTTGAGGAATCCTTGGCCACTTCCATTGAACTGAGCCATTGCAACTGACAAGAGAGGAATTTCATGGTCAGGAATATCTTTAATTCTAAGCAAGTTCTTAGGGCACAAAGTAAATTGTGATTTCTCTTAAAATTCCTTCAAAGTTCCAAGTCGATAGAGACTATCCTATTTCTTACCCATTACAAGTGCCAATACATTGGCATTCGGAAAAAAATCACAGGTTTTACAACAATATTTTTAAAAAAATAATTTTCTGTTTTTTCTGGCAAGGATCACAAAAGTGGATGTGAAGGAATCAATATCATAACGTGTATCATTTTTGTATTAGGTTGAAAGTTTTGTCAGAATTGTATCACATTTTCAGAATCTGACGTAATACTGTATAACAGTGTTTCCCAACTTTTTATCTTCTGGGCCGGTCAAAGTTTGATAACATTAACGCGTCCTGCTGAGGGTGCGATGTTGGTGGTTTATATTAAGTTGTTTTAATTTAATAATTTGGTCGTATTTTAACATGCCTTCAGAATAAAATTCAGTTGCATCAAAAAATGAATGTGAAGTGATTTTGCATGAAATATAAAGGGATTTCGATGGAAAGACACACAAACAAGAGAGAAATACATCCCAGTAAATAAAATGGAAATAATTAACTGCTCCTTGAGTGGCCCAATACCACTGCTGTATGGTACTGACGACTTCTTAACAGATTAAACGAATTTACTTTTATTTTCCACAAACACATCATAACTATTCAGCAACCAACAATCCCTAAGTTCCTTCTTAGTAGTCATTTTGGTATTTTGTACATCAGTTATTAACTTCTATTATGTAATTACAGTTAAGAATTTTTTTTTTGCAGCATTAACTCGAATTTTGGGCAGCTCGTCATCGAATAGTTGTTTCATGCCCATAGACCAGGGATCGGCAATCTTTTAGCTGTGGAGTGTCAAACTAATCTACCAGCGTTTTTCTCTTCAGCGTATAAAACTGTAGGGCATTTTTGAAATGATTCAAAAATTGACAAATGAGTACTGCAAAGTGCCAATTGTACTGCGTGCCTCATGGGGCACGTATGCCATAGGTCAAGGCCTGTCTAAAACTTCAAAACATTAACTGAAGTCAATTTGAAGATTTTTTAAAAACATTTTTCTTTTTTGTGTATCCATTATATCTTGCTGGAGTAGGTTTGCAAATATATCTTCATTTATTAATTTTCTCTGCTTAGAATATTTTCACAATTTCAATAACTATCATTGACAACCCTTGGTGCTTATTATCTTACAGCATTCTTTTTATTTTTTTTATCTGTTTTAATTCGCTTAGTTCTTAACCTTTCCTCCTTTTTCAAAATATCTCGTTTTACCTGTGTGGATCTAATCGATCCAGTACTTAAAGATTTATTTCACTTTAAAAAAATAGTCTCTATATTCATTTTATGAAATATTAGGAATTATTGTGTTTCACATTTAATTTATTCTTATTTCTTCCCCCCTTTTTCTCATTTTAAATTCCATTGGACCAGTCTCTTGTTTCTATATAACTTTCGAAAATATTAAAGCAAATGTAATACTTCATAAGTTTTTCAATTTCTATTTACGTAGTACGATCCAAAAGTTCAGGGACAAGGTGTAGAAAACCTTACCCTGATTAGTTCACAGCACCAAAACACATCCATCTTCAAAGTAGTCCCCTTGAGCGACGATACGCTTCTGCCAGCGTTCGTATAACTCCTGGAAGCACACCTGGAAGCCATTTTTTCCAACCTCCCCTAAACCCTCCCGCGATGCTGCTCTCACTTCATCTGATGACACAAAACGGCATCCCTGTAAATGTTTTTTCTTTGATGGGAACAGGTAAAAGTTACTCCGGGCTATAAGTCTTCTAAATAGGTGGAGGTGGAAGCGCGCGAGTACAAATTTTGGCGAGGAACTCTTTTATCAATTGGGATCGATATGCTGGTGCGTTGTCATGCAGAAGATTCCAGTTGTCACTCTGCCAGAACTGGGGCCGTTTACGAGGAGTGGATTTCCTCAAATGGCATCTTCAAGAAGTGTGTAGCCTCAACGATTTGTGCAAACGTTTGGAGACGATCTTTTTGGACACATTACGACACCATTGCAACATTTTCCGTGTTCCATGAAGTCAAAGGTCGTCAAATGCGTTCATTGTCTTCGATGGACTCTCGGCCCTCTTTAAATCACTGATGCCATTTGTAAATCTTGAATCTCGTCATGGTAGCTTCATTATACACCTTACTTAGCATTTACAAAGTTTCTATTGGTGTTTTACTTAAGTGTTGATAGAATTTAATGTTCAACGCTGTTCAAGAAAAGCCCTCTTTCTTGGATCACAGAACAAACTAACTAGCTTCGGATGATAACTACATGTGTGGTTCGGTCATATGACATGGATTAAAGCAACCTGGCCAGCTAGGGGAGGCGTTTGAGAGAATCCATTGCAAGTGGTTTAACACGAGGTCAATGGCCGTCAGCAGTGGCCGCTTTCCCCGATTTTTAATCGAACTACGTATATGTTGTATTTCCATTAGTATATTGGTAATGTTTCCTATGAAAAACAAGATTTATGATAAATATTTATGTGTTCAGGATACAGAAGTGCCTGGCATAATAGTAATCGGATCTTATTGCTATATTATAGTGCCACATTCTTAACACGTTCCTCGCTTAGGTGTTCTGACATCTGAAGTTTCATTTTTTACAGCTTGTAAATTCTAGCTTAATGTTACTGGCATGTTTTCTTTTCACCTAGCTTTTTTATGATTCTCTTAAAGGGGCTTTTTGCGTATCTTTAGGGGGGGGGGTGCCTTTTGAAAAGCTTGTGTTCATTCAATGATTTACATCATGTAAACAGCAGAAACATTTATTTGCATATCGATCAATCATATTATAAAAGGAACACACAGTTCACCTTGTTCCTGTTTTGCATGTATGAGTGACAACTAGTTTATCTGCTGTTTCTTCTCCACCTTTAATTTGATCACAGGCCAAAAATATATCTGGTTTTTTTCCTTTTTTTGTGAAGCTTTTCTGTCATGCAAAGTCAAGAAAATACTTCTTAATTTTTTTAGGATCATTTGACACAAGAGTTATCCTTTTGAAACGTAAACAATAACAATTTTTGGTCTCATGAGATGGATATTCAGAAGGGATAAAGCTTGTATTTTTTAAGAGTTCTTACAACTGTTAGTCATCCTTCGATAATTCTTTGGAATAATATATAATCAGGATATAATCAGTGAAAAAAAGTATCAACTGTAATAATCACAGCATTGCTCTATTGATTTTATCAAGAGCGCAAAACATTTCTTCCTTGATTATGTCATTATGACTACTACAAGACTCGTGTATACGTTCATAAGAGCAATCATAAGCTGTTTGACGTCATGCATCCACCATAATTTAATTCTATTTTAGTTCCTTGTCTTTGATGTTAAATATTGTGTAAATAAGAACTTATCATGGATAGGTACACACTATTCATCTTCTGTTTAAATTTTCTTAAGGAATGAACACACATCTTCGGAAAATGAGTAACAAACATCTCAAACAATGAAGATTTTCTTGTTCTGATTTTGAAACATCTAATCATCAGAATTTTTTTTTTTTTTGCTTTGGATAGGTGATGTGATACATCAGTTACATGCAATCATCCTTCCTTATTTCATCAGATTGTTCACTGAGTTCTTGTAAAAGCTTTTTGATTTTCTCTTCAGTAAGATTGCATTTATGATTTTCCTTGTTATTTTGTACTATAAAAATGGCAAAACGCATTCAATCATATAGTTTACCATGGCCTACAGCCATGGATTTACAGCCTAGGATTCAATTTTTTTTAAGTTATAATCTTTCACTCTTTGGTAATGATTGATCACATGGTACACGTGATACTAATAACGGAAAGACACCAATTTGTATAAAGCAACTGTAGACATCACTAAGTAATGACATCAATCATTCTGCATTTCAGTAAATTAATGACATACATTGATTGTTCATTGAAATAAAGTTTATTAAAAATGTTAAATTGGTTTTACATGCATTTTTATGCATGTTAAATAATATGGGTTGATTCGACCCAGGCAGGTAAAATGTCTCTTTTCCCCCATTTTAGGGACTCCTACATATTAAAAGAATGCATTTTTTGGAGGAATACATGTTTGAACTATCAGAATTAAAATCTGAAAGGTATTTAAAATATGAAATCTTAGAAATAGAGGCTAAATCAATCCATGTGGGGTAGAAAAGTTAGTATTTTAACTTTCTTCTGTTCTATGTTTTCTGGACAGTTTCTTACAATGTTGTTAAAATGTTTAAAGAGATATTTATTTATAAAAAATATGTGTAATTGTAGTGTCTGAAACTACTGTTGGCTGTGGATTATGGACTGTTTGGCACAATTCACACTGCCTATGAAGGTGGGTTACTGTTTTTTAGGAAGGTGGTTGATCCTCGAGCAGGATGGTTAGGGGTGAGAGGCAGTCCCTTGTTTTGGAAGTCGAAAAATTGGACTCTGAATTGAGTGCAAACAAAAGCGAGTTAATTTGATTGAGAACCAACACATAGTGCGTGGTTTGTGGTACCAAGAATAGAGTTTCTTGGGAGTGTTTTGTTTGAGTGCAGTAAGATACGAGGTAATTGTGTTGACTGTTGTGAAGCTTTAAAAGTAGTTGATTGTGTACTGAGACGGTTAGAAAGTAATTGAGATTACATTACAGTAATGATATGATAACTTGTTTAACTGTAGAAGATTTTCATGATTATCCTATAACTTTCAGGTTTAATTCTGATCAGTAATAACTATCTTATAATATAATTTATTTTTCCATTTTATGTACAAATTGTTTTCATATTTGAATTTAGTTAGACTTTTTCTATTTTTGAGAGAAAATTTTGTAACCAACCTTATGCCTGCAGTGTAAAGTTAAACGATTACTTCCAAATTTCTGCTTTTCCCTTACAGTTTTCAGAGTAACTGTATACCAAAAAAAAAAAAAAAAAAAAACGATTTTTGTAAAAATGAAAGTTACAATAGTTAATTTTTGCAAGTTCATGTTAAATGTACCAAAACTAATGGTAAAATTAGTTTTTTCTTTTTATTTGATATAGAGATAATTTTTTCAATTGCTTTAATTCTATAAAAAGAGCTCTTGAGTGTGTTATTCTGAATAAGATATCTGAATAAAATAAAAATATGTAACTATAAATTTTACAGTATTTTTCTGAATTTTTAGGAACAGCCTTTTTGTTCTCTACCTGATGATTTGCAAGGTTTTTATTTCATTGGATGTTTACCTTTTCAACAAAGAGTAAGTGGTATTAGAGCTCCAAAAAGAAAAGAGGATTGCGAAGTAAGTATTTTAAATAAATTTGGTTGACTTAAGTATATCTCATCAAGATCATATAAATGTGGTATAAATTATTTTGTATAGTATTTGGTTATACTTGTGACTGCCAAGAAATTTGATATCTTTTAAAAGGTTTAAACTTCTGTATTTTGTTGAATCTAATTCTTGCAGTTAGAATCAATTTAAATTCCATAGTGACCACAGTAGCCTAGTGGTCAGGGTTACTAACATGTGGCTTGCTTTGTTTCTGTCGAGTCATCAATTTGAGCCCTGATGCCACTAAAGATCTGCCATCCACAAGAATTGATATGCAATGAAATCTTTTGAGGTTCGAAATCCTCGCTTTGGTGGGGTTCGGAGAGAATAACGATTTGGATATATCCTTATTTTAAATATTAAAAATTCTAATTTATTTATTTTTTACCTATAATCCTTATGGTGCTTCAAAGTATATCCTCTTTTCGACTAATTTATCAACCAAATGAGATGTGAAAACTCCTTGTTATTCATTAAAATTAAATGGTCAACTGTGCCATAGAAATTTCAATATAAGACTTCTTATCGATCTCATTCCTGTATTTCATAGTAGGTTCAGAGCCTTTGCTAAAAACATGGAGGTCTTTACTACCATAAGCTACTACTTAATACCTACCCAGACCACCAAACTTCTGTTGTAATGATCTTCCTTGCATATTGGAGAATGGATAGAGAGAGAGAATCCAAAATTTTTTCCAAATTAAAGTATTTATTTTTAGGATAAATAGGTATTCATTAATGAATACTGGATATGATCAGTTAAAAAAACAGTATTTTTATTTGAAAGCTGTCTTGCATGTACACATTTGATTCCCTGATCAAAACACTCTTGGAAGCCTTTTGGAAATTTGCATCTGCTGCTTCGTTGCAATTTCAGCTCCTTCTGAATCAGCAAAAAGGTTGGTTATGAGAATTTAGGATGTGTTCTTCAGTGGTAACATTTTATCTGGCCTTGTACTTTTTCACTATCAGGAAGTATTATGCCTAAACATTGCCTTTCAATTACAACCAAAAAAAAAAAATTTTTTTTTTTTTCTGATTATTTTCCAGGTTTTTTTGTTAGATCTGGTCTCAAAACCATTTTAAGTTTCTCCACATAAAATTTGTTATTACATAGGTCAGATGTGATAGCATGCTTTAATTATTATTGTTATTGGATAATATCTCATCTTTTATTCCTTGTTCCAAATGGGAAAGTTGATGCCATACTATGACTAGATCTGTATACTATGTTTATGTATAATTTTTCAGATGGGTTTTGCTACTGTGAGCAAATTTAATGTAATACTGATAGGTGATTTTCTGACTCTGGAGCAGCGTACATTTTAGATAAGCTATTGTTCATAGAGCTGATGTATTTTTATGATGTTAAAATTTTAATTTTAACCCGTTCAGAACCATGATTATATTTATGTGATCACGTGTTTCTCCCTCTAGGGCCAACAGTATCATATATGTGATTGCGCTTTCCCTTCTCTGAGGCCCATGATCACACTGGTGTGATCAGAGTTTGGAACGTTTTTATATTAATTTTTACAAGGCACAAATGGGCGGTTAACCTCTTCAGGATGGGGCAATTTTCTACGAAACGCTTGCTAGGGACGGAGTGAATGCGTGAGGACTTGCACTTCAAAATGGGGCGGTTTCGTTGCTAAGCCTAACTTAAGAAAAAAAGGCATAAATAATAAAATTTCAGTCCTAAAGCCGTAATTTTTGGTACCCCTTTAGATTACTACATAAGTTGTCTGTTACATTAAAACTAGAATGTGATGACATTTTCCCTTTAATTTATATGAAATTATATAAAAAAATATCACTTACATTGGGAAATAAATTTTATAAGCGCTATTCAATTTTTTTCAAAATTTTCATTGATGAAACATATTAATAAACTATCAAATTAATAAAAAAAAATTATGATAAAGATTATTTACTAAAAGAAATAACAAAATTAAAATGAAGACTGAGTGTGGAAAATCTCGAAGCATGGAGAAATGCTTAAGTCCTACATTGTATGATTTGCAAGCACGTTTTGTTACGTTTTTTTTTTTTTATCTACACTTTTGATTTTTGACTATACACTTTGGTTTTTTCACCCTTTCTGTTCATATTAAGGTTAGGAAAACGCTTTCAAAACAATCAAAGAATAATCTGAAGTCAAGGTTTTTGAAATAAGTAAAAGTACACGAAATATATCCGAAAGCAACAAAAACTGTAACAGAACTGACACTAAAACTCTAAAACACTCCACACTGTTAAGAAAAAGAAAATAAAAAAGCATTGGGAGAATTATTAGAAACGCGAATGTTTTATATCAAGTGGAAATTTTACGAGCTATTTGTTTACATTTCGATTACCCCCGACTCAGCTGATGTACAAAATATCAAATCCAGGCAGAATATATACTAACCGAAGGTCAGGTTACTCTAGCTGTGTTCAGTTTCAATACAATGGACATAAGGTGCCATCTAGTGGTCATTAAAAAACGTTCCAACTGAAAAGTCATATTTGCATCGCCCGGCCTACCACAGCACCCTTGTAAAATGCACATTTGCACCGCCCGGCCGTGAGATGCGTCCGGGAAGAATGCATATTTGCACTGCCCGTCGCGAAGGGGTTAAAGTCCGTTTTTTCCCCTGATTAATGTTTAACTAAACTTTGAATTTCAATATGTGCTTTCGGCTTCAATGTTTTTTAATTAGATCCCGAATATTTATGAATCTAAGCAACTGCACATGTTTATATTTTTCGGGAGAATCGGGCATTTAAGGTTTGTGATTTATCTCCCTCTTGATTTCTGTTTATATTTTGACTAAGTTGTAAAAAGAAGGAATACTTGTTAGTTTATTGGGCATTAGACATTCATAATAATAGTTTCAATACTTATTTTATTTATCGTTCATATTTTCATCAATAAATTCAACACTCAAAAACATTTTTAAAGCAGATCTTCATAGAACAAAGCATGATGATTCATTTTTAATGAAAAAGAATCTTTGTTCTTACTGTGACTCATTTTTAATTCAATAAGAATAAGCTATTCTCTTTTGTTACTATTGCATTTAGAGTTGCCAAAATTATAAGAACAGAAAACATGATACTAAACTGATTGTAAGAAAGCAAAAATAATTGTAAAGATTATTAAAAATAAAAAAACGAATATATTAGCTTTTATTTAAAAGATTTGTATCAGTTAGAATGGCATTTGATATTTGCCAGATAGTATTTAGAAAGTGTTGTGTCTATTTTATTTTAATCCTCATGGCAAAAAGAGTACTTTTTTTTATTAAAAGAAATACATTTTCTGTAGAATTCTCAAAATTTCTTTTTTTTAACATAGCAAAAATATTTGAACTGTATATTCAGATATTATCCATTATTATAAAAAATAAATTTTTGCGTAATTGATAGCATTTAAGATTTTACCTAAATTTTTAAAGGAAATTAGGCTTAGCAGGGAAATTCGCCCGGTCCTATGCGTGTGTGTACTCTGCGAACATGCAGGCTTGGAGAAACACTTCTTTCTCCTTTCGCTGATTCTGTAGGGGTTAAAAGATCAAATTTAATTAAAGTTAACTTTTTATTTGATTAAACAGATTATATAAAACTGGAGCTGTTGATCAGATCCCAACAAGTCCTTCATTGACAATTTTACCTTTGGAATAAATAAATGGTGAATCATGCTTGTGCAATGGAAAAACCTTCACACACACAATATTATTTTCATCAGACTTTGAAGGTCATCTTCAATAGTGTGAACTTGACAGAAATGTTAATACCTCTTGCACATATTCATTTTTTTTATTGCTTATTTCTGTGTTCTTGTTTTAACATCTGAAGTCTCAGGTGGCATTTTTCCTGCAAAATGCAGGAATTCATGTTGACCTGCTACTTTGAAGACATCTATAAATTGAATGAAGTAAAATATGCTATGTCAGAAATAACTTGTAGCTTTCAGTTTTGAAATTGGTTGCTGTGTGGCTCAGTGCCTTCCCTGCCATTGGTGCCAATTTTTTCGGCAACAATGGCAGGGAAGATGCTACATATGCATGCTTGGTTGTAGGCAACCATTCCAGGGTCTTCTTAACCCTATTACATAAAAGCCTGAAATTTACGTTTGCTGCACCATGTCAAATGGGCTCTTTTGTGTGCTGAAATAAGTGAGATGCAAAGAACTGTTATAAATACAAAAAATAAAAGAAAAAAAAAACTTTTGCAGCCTTCTGTAAGCAACGACTCTTAAAACTTGTCTTCTTTTGGCAGCATGAAGGTTACAAAAGGATAAAAATCTGTTATACCTTGCTGTAATGAACAAATATAAACCTTTGAGTTTCTTTTCGAATTCCTCCAATTGTTATAAAAAATAAAACTCCTTAAAATTTGGAGAGTTGTGTAAATGAAAGTGTAAATGAAAGAAGCCTGTAATAACTATTGCCTATGAAATCCATTCCTCCACTTGCTCCAAGTACATTATGAGTTCGTATTGTAAATTTCGTAGATCAAATTTATATAAATTATACATATCAACTTTTATCTGTAATGTTAATTTTTGAAACAGTTCATCTGAATATTACTTTAAATTGTAAACAAATTTCAAATTGTGGTTTGTAGTTGATCTTGACAATGTTTTGTTGCAGATGTTAATGATGTGTGGACTTCCTGGTGCAGGAAAATCTGTTTGGGCACTTACTTATTCGAAGCAACATCCTGAGAGAAAATATAATATTTTGGGCACCAATAACATCATTGATAAAATGAAAGTAATCAGCTATTTTTATATTTGTACATTCTGGATTGAAAATTTTACTACCTATTTAGAATAATCGTACTTTTAAATGCTCTGGCATTTGTATTATCCAATATATGTTCATTGAAGAGCCATTACATTATGACCTCCTACCTAGAACATTTAGCTTTCCGAGTCAAAACCCTGCCATATGCTTGATTAATGTTGGGGTGTATATTATGCCCTTACACTGTTTTTCCACATGTAGTGTTAAGTCACATAATGAATCTAAAAAGCAGTTGAATTTCGATAGTATAGTCGTTATAGGCTTGGGAACTTTGGTTTCAGAAACAGCAAGTTTGGTGTGCCACTTATGTACAGGAATGTGCCAAATTGCCAGCAAGTGGCTTGTTAACATTAATTCCAGAGGAGAGCAGGAACTGCAGCTCACTGCTTGCCATGAGTGAAGAACATTAGTGACTAATTTCACCAACAGCTACAACTGTGGATAGCCCAGATGGTGTGTCTTAAATACTTTGCAGCTTACTCTGCTGCATATTGGCCTATACAGCCCACACCTGAAATGAGCCATGGGACATCAGAATTGGATTAAGAAAAAAATTGCTAGGTATCTTGAATTGTGTATTCTTGTTTGTCAAAAAGTGATGTGAATACATTGATTTCAAACAGAGAAATCTTAGCACCTGTGCATAGTCGCCTGGATGCAAGGCAGTGTGAACTGTTTTCATGGTGTATATAGGATCCATCATTCTTTAGAACAATCCTTGATATCTGTGGGCTATGCAAGCATTACTTCATACCAGATGCAACTCTTCATGCCAATAGTATTCCAAGCAGGTGATGTTTACTTACAGAATAATGAACCATGTCATAATGACTGAATCATCAGGGAGTGGGTAATATTTTGGTGAATTTCAAGTTATATCTTAACCTCTTACTTTAGCTGACATGAATTCAATCAAACATTTATGGTTCCACCTGGAAAACAGAACTTGTTTTGTCATGCTGACCTCTCAATGTGCAGGGGTTGCAAGATCATTTAGTTAGTGTTTAGTACCAGATACCTTAGACTACATATTCACATCTTGTTGATGGTTATTAAGGCAAACAGTGGTCGTACTTCATGTTAAAAAGGTGGTTATATAATGTAATGACTTTTCACTGTGTGTGTAGAATACTTTTGTTCAAATTGTTTATGGAGAACGATAAATGGCTTACTCAACTATTATAGATTTACTTTTTGATTTTTCTATATTGCTTTTTTTCCAAATTTGGTATAGTTATATTCTTTTCTTCAAAACTTGTAATTCTATGTAACTTTATCTGGTACCATAAATTAGTAAGATTTACTATAATCTTAAGTAATCTATGCTGATGAATGGATTAAGTTTTCTTTTAGAATCTTTATTAAATAAATGTTGAGCTAATTGAACGCTGTTTTATTATCATTTTTATTCTTAAACATCAATATTTTTGTACTTTTGATGGTGTACTTACTTCATTATAAAAGCAAAAACAAATCATTCGGTAATCACTCAAAATGCTAAATGAATATCATAGTCATGTATTTACTGTTGTAATTATCTCATTACAAGTTACGTTAGATAAAAATAAATTTTTTTATAAAAAAAATGGAATGTCTGATTTAGCTCTTACAATGAGAAATAATGCTTAAACTAAGCATCCAAATAATCATCATGAATAAAAATGTCACTAGTGACTATTTAAAAATGATTTTTTAAAATATATAACAGCTCTTATTATCATATAAAATTTCGGAAGTAAGTGGTTACATAGTGTGCACAGTTTGAGTGAGTAGTTTTCCATGTTATTTAATAATTATTTTTGCATCTTTCAAAATAGAAAATAATTTTGATTGATTTAAGCAATTGAACAAGCAACTGAAGTAATTAAATGAATGGATTTTATATTTTAATATATTTGAAACACTCATTTAACACATGGGACTCATTTTTGTAATAGTTATTCACATTGAATTATTATACATAACAAAGAAACCTGTTTAATTTTTACAGAATATAAAATTTTGAGCTACTTTCAGTATAAAATTTTCTGAGGAAATGACAACAGCATACTATATGTAAAGGATGATTTTTTTTTCTTTGTAATTGATGAGAGTATAATATACTTTAGTATCATAATATATTTTCTTTTAAATGATGCAGTCATTCAATTTCAAGAACAACTAATTATAGAAGCAATTTAAAATTATGTATTGTGATGGCAATATTGTCCGTTCCAGGAAAACTACTTCTGTATATGTTTTATGTACAAAATAAGTTGATATTTTATCAGCTTTATTCTTTTGAAATTCAGTTTTATTTTTATTGTACAGTGATGTTAATATAATGGATATACATGCTGATTATAGGTCATGGGCTTACCCCGTAAGAGAAATTATGCTGGAAGGTGGGAAGTTCTGATTAAATTGGCTACTAATTGTTTGAATAAATTGTTTGAAATTGCATCGAAATTGAGGAGAAACTATATATTAGATCAAGTGAGTAGTCTCTGAAATTCTTTAAACTAAGTTATTTGTTGTATTATTTTTATATATTTATATATAAAATGTAATTTCCTATTCAGACAAATGTCTATCCTAATGCCCAAAGAAGAAAAATGACCAATTTTAAAGGTTATAAAAGAATTGCAGTTGTTGTTGTCCCTACTGATGCAGAATACAAAAGGCGTTGTAAGAAGAGGGACGAAGAAGAAGGGAAAGATGTTCCAGATGATGTTGTTCGTGAAATGAAAGGTATACAATAAATATATATTAGCATTTCAGTTTGTTTTGATTTTGCATTAATTTCAAACTTTTGCTAATTCATCCCAATTTCTAAAGATGAATTAAGATTTTGTATAATTTTTTCAACATTTACTGTTAAATCTGGCGTATAATGTGCACCTATGCTTTCAAGCTGCATTTTTTAAATTTTGGGTATATTTGCCGTATAATGCGCACTTCTTTTTTTTTACTAAAAAATTTGAAATGTATGAAAGTAAAGCTCTTAAGTCATTTACTTGAGGTATTAAAAAAAAAAAATTTTGAAAAAATACTATACTTCTAGAACTACAACCCATTAAGTTCATAAGAGGAAAGTCATTTCTTTTAAAGAAACAGTGTTTCAATATATGTAGAGTGGCTGTGATATCCTAGTGGTCAAAGCTACAGACTCGTGGTCAGCGTGTCATGAGCTCAAACCTAGAACTGCTGAAAACCCGCTGTGTGGGGGAGCGATGCGTGTTAAATCTGTCAAGAGGTCAGACACCCTCCCGTTGGTGTGGTGTGGTAGTTAGGAGAGGGGGTACCAGCTTAGGTGTCGTCCTCATCACTTGACCATGATTCAAAATTATGAGGTCCTTCGCCAAAGGCCCTCAAGTAGGTGAACACTGCGACATTAATATTCACTCACTCACTCATTCTATGTACATAGAGATCTACCATAAAATCAAGCCTATAACACACACTTATGCTTTCAAGCTGCAATTTTTAATTTTGCTTAAAGCACTTTTAATTATGCTTTTAATGCACACCTCTTTTACGTTGGCATCTGAAAAATGTTTGTGTACAATGCTCTTATGTTTTGAAGTCATTTATTCAAGCTATTATTCCAAGCTTATTATTAAAAAAAGAAACTGTTCTTTTAGAACTACAACCCTATTAAGTTCATAAAGAATGTCATTTTTTTTAAATAAGCAATATTCTGATACATGTAAAAGTCTAATTTTGTTCTATGATCATCATTTTTTATATATATACTTTTAAAGCTGTCATTTTTATACCTGGCATATAACGCACACCTGTAAATTTTGATCTTATTTTTTCTATTCCTACTATTAGCTTGCACTCTCTATATATTTATTTGTTTTGGTGGAATTTTCAGTTGTTAATAAAAATACATTTTAAAGAGCTCAATTGAGCCGAAATTTTATATACATTTTGGATGAAAATACAGTAATTTAATTATAATTAATGAAAATTACTTGATTAAAACTAATTATTCAAAGATTTATAAATGCAGCCACGTTGGCATCGTTTTTGGCGACTTGCATCAAAACTTGAAAAGGTTTTTCTCTTACATTTTAAAGCACTCATTTGAGCTGAAATTTTCTATACATTATTGCTTTGGGTAAAAATACGATAATTTAATTGTAATTAATTAAAATTGACTAAAACTAATTATTTAAAGAATTACAGATACAGCCATGTTGGTTTCATTTTTAGGAACTTGGGTCAAATCTTTAAAAGATTTTTTTTCTTACGTTTTAAAGAATTCAGTTGAACTGAAATTTGATATACACGATTGTTTTGGATGACAATACGATACTTTAATGATAATTAATAAAAATTAATTGTAACTATTTAATAAAAAGTAGCTAAAATTAAATTTTTTTTTGTTGATCTAAGTAGTAAGTGACTTAAATTTTTTTTTTATGGTACTTGTATGAAAAGTGCACGTTATATGCCGGATTTTACTCTTATTTTTTTTTATACCCAGCATATAATGCACACTCGTAAATTCTTATCTTGTCTTTTGTGTTAAAAGTGGCATTATATGCCAGATTTTATGATAATTCATTTAAAAACCTTTGCCATCTAACCATGAATAATATACTTTTTTAAGCCGTATTTTAATTTCTTTTACTTATACATGTAGACAAATGAAACATAATGTCATGCAGTTAGTTAGCCTTTTCCCTCTCTGTAAAAGAAAAGGGTGATGACAAAAATTTGTACATTGATTGTGTATTTAAAAAAGAATGGGTGAAACCCTCCAAATGATATTCCCATTTCTTTTTCTGAAAAAGCAAAATTTTTGAAAGAAATCTAAAGGGAATTTCGAAAATATCATCATATTACCCATATTGTTATGTTAATAATCATCCTTCCCCATAGTTTCAGTATTCTAAATTTCACAATCTGGCTCTTTTTTTGTGTGTGTTACATTGCAGACACATAAATTCTTTCTTGTATTGGTATAGATCAGGGGTGGCCAACCCACTGCACGTGTGGCACGATTGAGTTGTATCAGTGGTATGCAAAGACTTATCAAAAAAGTTTGAAAAAATATTAATATATTTTTTTTTTACTGTTTTATTCAAATGTGGTGGTCTAAGACAAAAAACCCCCATCAAAATTGATTTTAAATATACTTAAATGAATTATAATAGCAAATTATTATGTAGAAAATATTTCTTCATTGTTGTGTGCTCTGGCATTCGAAAGGAAGTGCTTCCATGAGATTTTGGAATGTGAAAGAGTGTGTTTTACAATATCTGGAAGAAAACAATGAACTACTTAGTGAGTGTTTGCTAGTCAGTAATGATGATTGGCTTTGGGGCTTAGCTTTTCTTGCTACTCTAAGAGACATTTAAATAATTTTAATTTAAGATTACAAAGAGAGAAGAGAATGTACTTTTTCATCTCTGATTGATCATATATTTTCTTTTGAGAACAAACTTTCGCCTTTTTTATCTTGACTTTGGAGAAAAAGATTAACAAGTTTCACATTAATGCAGGAACTGTCTACCAAAGTTAAGAATTCTTCAAGCTGTAATAGATTTAAAAATTTAATATCCATTTTGCAGGATTCATTTAGTACTAGGTTTGATGATTTTCATGATAAAAAAAACCTGCTGATAATTTATAATCCTTTTTTTTTTATAATTTCTTTGCAAGATGTTAATTATTACCCACCTTAAATTGAAATCGGAATTATTGACTGCAGTACAATACTAAATTAAAGAGCAAATATGAGGAACTTATTTCAACTGAAGGGATCCGAATTATGTTGAATTTTGGAAAGTTGTACCTATAAGCAATTTCCCTGATTTAAACAGTTTTGCTGTCAAGTATTGTAGGCTTGGATCAAAATATTTGTGAACATAATAAAAACCTAAATATCACACCTAAAACAACCTAATTATACTAGCATCTGTGAAAACTAATACTAATTTAGATGACTTGGCAAAATACTAAAAATTCAACAACCACACTAAGAAAGTACTAATTGTTTAATAATTATTTAGAATTAAATGTTTCAAGTTACTCATTTTTATTTTATACCTAACCTAACAGGTTCAACCTGTAAAAAGTTTATTAACAATAAAAGCTAAGTTTCTACATTTGCCTCATTTACTGTATTATTTTTAAATTTCCACCTCTTAGACATGCATAAAAATTCCTAAATAAACCTATAGGTAGCATTTTTTCACCGTTTCATATTCTGTTGGAAAATTTAGAAGTGGCATGTATAGCTTTTTTTTTTATCAGATAGTGCCATTCTCCCCAAAAAGGTTGGCCACCCCTGGTATAGATAGTTCTGAAGTTTTATTTATATATTGTGCTAGTGTATCACACACCTGAGAATGCATATGTGAGATCTTGCATAATTTTTTAACTTTATTTGTATAATTGTGATGTATTTTAATATTTTGAGATCTAATTTTTTAAATTTAAATTTGATTTTTCAAAGCAAATTTTAAGATTCCTGAAGTTGGAGACATATTCGATGAAGTTTTATTTCCTGAATTACCAAAGGAAGCAGCAAAAAGGCTTGTTGCTGAATATAATGAAGACGCCAGAGCTTCTTTAGGTCCGGCACCCAAACATTTTAAACGAAATGACTCTCCATCTAAATTTGGTATGTTATTACTTTTTTTGTTTGTAATAATTGAGTTTTTTGTAATCTTTTAAGATTTTTGGCAAAAAATTCAACATTCTGATAAATATAATTATTTCTTATTAATGTATTTTAGTTTTATTAATTTAAGAAGTAAAATATTTTTTTAGTTAATAATGCCATCTTTTTTTTATTGCCAAATTTAAAACTATGTTAAAAGGATTAAATTAGTTTAAAATAATTCAGAAATGTTCAGTGAATTTATTTGAAGTTTAATTTTTTATTTTAAGTTCTTTTTTTGATTAAATGTTTAAAATATGTTTCTTTTTTGAAGGAGGTAATCGAGGATTTGATTCTGGACGTGGAGGTAGAGGCTTTGATTCTGCTCATGGGGGATTCGATAATGGAAGAGGATATCAGGGTAACTATGGGGGTAATCGTGGTTTTGATGGAAATCGAGGTGATAGAAACCGAGGTGGTTTTGATGGAAATCGAGGCGGTTTTGATGGTAGAAGAAGTGATGGAAACCGAGGTAGTTTTGATGGTAGAGGTGATGGAAACCGAGGTGGTTTTGATGGTAGGGGTGATGGAAACCGAGGTGGTTATAATAGTGGACATGGGGGTTTTAAAAGTGGTCCCGGAGGGTACAATAATGGCCGTGGGGCATTTGAAAGTAATCGTAGTGGTTACAGTAGTGGTTATGACAATAATAAAAGTAACTTTACAGGTAATCTTGGAGGTTATAATAGTGGCCGGGAAGGATATTCAGGTGGTAGAGGTGGATATGGTAGTAAGAGAGGAATAGATGACAGTACTAAGTGGTTTGACCGATCTCAAAGTTCTGGAAATTATCAAGGAGGTTATGGCGGTGGTCCCCAAAGTAATTTCGAAAGATATGGAGATAATTCTAGAGGCTTTGCTTCAAGGGGAAATGGCAGAGGGAACAGTGATTTTGGTGGCAGAGATAAAAACTATGGAGATAGTAATTCTGGGTCATATTCAGGTAGTAGTTTGGGCCAAGAACCAGCCCTAGGAGCATATGATAAAAGTATTGCAGGATCTGATAGAGGTCAACCTGGATATCGTGAACCACCACCTCGGGGGGGTAATTTTAGTTCAGGAGGAAATAATTTTCGAGGGAATTATGGCAGTAATGACTTTAATCGCGATAGTGGTAGTGGATATGGGGGTTATCGGGAATATGATAAACCGAGTAGTGGATATAGAGGGGCTTCAGATGCATTTCCTAAACTTGGACCTCAAGGAGCTTTTAAGATGGAGCCAGGAACGGACACTGGAACATTTGATTCTGGTGACAGAGTAGCCCGTGGAACACGACCTGGTGGAAGAGTATCTAGATGGGGTGCTGAAATTCCACAAGCATCTTCATTTGGTGAACAAACTAGTGCTGCTCGTGATCAGGTATTAAAATTATTACTATATCTGTTGACAGATTGTTTTCTCTATACAGTTGTTCTCTCTCTCTCTCTTGTCTCTTCCTGCCAAATTTACCCACTAAAGAACAACTATGTAAAGGTGTGATGTACATTAAATTTGTTTGTGCTAAGTCCTCATGTCAATGTTATGTGGAAATTTGGGTTCTGAGTTCCCAGCTCAAGTGTTATCCTTGTCACTTGTTTATAGTTCAGTATCACCAGTATCCCTTTTGAGTGTGATGTTAATTAAATCAATCAAGCAAAAAATTTATAAGCTGTTTTATAAGCACAATATAACATAGGAATTACATGTCGAAAATTGTTGCGTTTTGCAACCATGTGTTATATTAAAAAAAGATTTAGTACAAGGGGTTTAAAAAGGCTCCAGAATTTTTAAAAACATGCTGTTATATTTTCATAATTAAGGTAAATATTTTTATTAAAATTTCTGAAATAATTCACTCACACTCACTGAAGTAATACATTTTATTATGAATTAAACAATATATTTTTTCATCGCTGAGTAATATTAACTAAGAATGTTTTCTTTTTCATAAGATCCTCTGAGCGTTTTTCTGTAGTATCTTCTGATCATCATTCTACCTTTTGCAAAAAATCTGTTGTTTTAAGTTGCTTGCTCTTAGTTATAAGGTCTTTATGAGTTTCTTTGACCCCTAACTGTTTGGCTAATGCTAAGCTTACCTTTATGCTTTGTGGAGTATATTTTATCTTCGTCTTCACCTATCACATTCTCTGTGTTACCTCAAATTCCAGATATCATTTCTACTGAACATGAGTCATCAATTTTTTCATCCCGTAATTCTTGGATTTCTTATGTGGTCGATCATATAGTCAAAACCTCTCCCTCCTAGAGACTTGGCAACTTTTAATGCTGCATCCATTCTGTTTTCTACTGTTTTGATCAAATTGTCAGTCTTGATTGACCGCAGCCAGGACAGTTTTATTTCTCTGATGGATGAGTAAATTAGATGAATTCTGTTCAAAATTATGAAGAACTTCCATGCATCCTTAGATACGTCATGAATTTTATTCAGAACCCATTGTAGGTATAACATTGTAGCCAAATGCAGCTTAATTCCCTGATCAAGTGGTTGAAGTAAAGCAGCTGTATTTGGAAGTGCTAAAAAAATATTTTGATTCATGGGTGGTTTACCGGTTGATTCATAAATAGTGTGACCAATTTCAGAGGATCGTTAAATTTTAATGAATAAAGTTACTAACATGGAATTTTCACTGTAGTTTCCTCTAGCACAGTACACTTTTCTTAAGCGTTTTGGCTAAGAGAAAAGAGTTCTTTTTTTTTTTATCATTTTTGGGGTATTTTTCCAACTTTCTCATAAATTGCTTTTTGAAGCCTTTGAAATGCTTTTACTTTATGTCTATTTAATTGTTTTTTTAAGTATCCCCATAAAAAATAATCATAAGGAACACAGAGACAGAGGGTAGTGATAGTCATTTATCAGGAGACAGAAAATTTATTTTTTAGTCTTTCAGCCATTTTATAGTTGATTTTACAGTATGACTTATTGCAGAATCATGGAGAAAAACACAGTTTCCT
The DNA here is from genome assembly GCA_019973955.1 of Trichonephila inaurata madagascariensis. Taxonomy (NCBI): domain Eukaryota; kingdom Metazoa; phylum Arthropoda; class Arachnida; order Araneae; family Nephilidae; genus Trichonephila; species Trichonephila inaurata. The sequence continues at coordinate 134,713 of BMAV01025190.1, read as the reverse complement.
TGAGGGTAAAGACATTACTTTTTTTGATCAAGTGTTTCAAAACTTTATTCTGATAGTATTTAATATCAATTTTAAACTTTGGTTCTACAAAAAATGGTTTTGTTAAGCCTTGAGAGGACATTTCCGTCCATACCATAACATCTGATGGCCAACTTGTGCATTTTTCAATACAGTTGCGTCTTTGTGACGTTTTTGTTTTTTCCTTGAAATATATTGAATCTTTGTTTTGCCAGTTATGAATGACAGATGAAACTGTGCTTCATTAGAAGTTATTCACGCTTTGTATCTACTTTTGCAAAACATTAAATACAGAGGCCAAAAACGTTTTCTACAGTCTTAACAGACGTTTGATGACAGACTGGCAAATTTACTTTTTTATAGCCAATTTTCTTTATCTGATGATAAATTGTCGATTGCCATATTTGTAGTTTCTTTGCCTTGGGTTGAGGCTTAGAATTTTCTGCAGCAATAATTCTTTTCAACTTCTTTTTTTCTCTTTCATTAAGAACTTCCTTTCATTCACATTTTTTCCCTGGAGCTTTTGATTACAAGCCAAATTTTATTTCTTTTTAAAGTTTAGATAGTAATACAATAGAAAAGTGTCTTTTTTGATTTTTAAATGCTTTATTATTTACAGAATTTGAACAACCATCCTTAAAAAGCTGCAAAATTTCGTTCCGAGTTTTAGGATCTAATTTCAGTACTGTAATTTATTCCCACTATGGAATATGGAAGAGTGACTATAAATTTTATATAAGCAAAATAAAGAAAATAAAAATCATTAAATGTCATGGAATCATAAAATCTTTATTTATATTTCTTTGAATATATACATACTAACACAATTTGTCTTTTAAAAAATTGCCGTTTAACTTAAAATGCATGGAAGAACAGTAAGATTAATCATGTGAAAATCATCAGGGAAAAAAAGACATAACCCAGATTTTTGAAAATTAAATAATACTGAATCATAGAATAAATGATTAACTTTATTGTTCAATAATCAAAGCATGGTTTTGACTGTGTTTAGAGGAAAGGAAATAAGAGGGATTCTAAGAATTTTTTGTACTTCTTCTTATTGAAGTTGTCATAGAAAGAGGAGCCATCTGAATTTGCCAACTAGTTTTTTTTTAATATGTGATGCAGTTAGCTACTAAAAAGACTGCAAAACTCTAGTTTAATTGAAATGTCAGCTTGGTGGCTTAGAGATAGTGTGCCTGCAACGTAAGCCAAGGATTACGGGTTCGATCCTGGCTGGAGTCGATAGATTTTCTGGATGCAAAAATTGTAGACCAGCATGTCAAATGATTATGGGGCATATCCCTTGAGTATCAATTTGACTTTGATACGCTTGGCAAAATTAAAATCACTGCAATATTTAGCATAAGAGGAAAGCTTGAATTGAATAAATTCAAATGACAAAAATTTAGTACCGGGAGCCACCAATAAAATGGCTCACACTTTGGGACTTGCAGTGTCTTTAAAGGTTTAGCTGCCAAAATGCAGCCCATTTGAAGGAAAAAAAATAAGTTTAATTGCACCTTGGTGAGAAGTCAACAACCATCAACGGTCTTGACATTCTTGGTTAGATCGATATCCGATTTTTTTCAGAGTAAGGGAATAGTAAAAATTAAAAACAGATTAGGGCTCTTTGGATCAATGCATACTGTGAATTTTAATTTATGAAGTGCATTCATTTATGTTTGCAAAGAATTCTTTTTAAAAAGTTATTTTTTATCACTTTATTAATAAGCACAAAGAGCATTCGTTTTCGTGAGACTAATATCAGTAAAGCTCCCAGATCTTTCCTTCATTTCAACTTCTATAATTCTTATTTTCTAGTTGTCAGTTAAAAGTACTCTTGGTTGTTTTAAATACTTTTCAAAAGCGAAATTACAACACCAAGAAATAATGCACATAGTGTCTTGCAAATTTCAGGAGCAATCGTGGTGAGATGGATGGGCAAATAAATTTGCGTGTGCATCTGATCACGTGGTACTCATATTCGAGATATAAAAGCCAGCAACCTTCACTTCTCATAAACCTCATCTGAGGTTTTGCTTAGTATTTGCAACTTTCGAAGAAGCGTAGAAAACGCCTCTTAGACGTCAGCGAGATCAATACCATCAATTAACAACGGGGGAATGTGACCGTATTATCAAACTCCATGTTCTGGATTTGTCGCTGCTCACAATAATAACTCTTGATGGGCACAGCATGTGTCACATGATGGATTCTGGAAGGTTACGTGTATGCCAAAGAAAAAGTGGTGCCCGTTAGAGCGTAGAAACCGATGTATTTGCCCAATTGACTATTCGAGACCCTTTCTCTAAGACACGTGACATCCAAAGCCGTTCGCCTCCAGGAGCAAGTGGATTTGTGGCCACCCAAACCGTACACAACAGATTGCATGAAGTACAGTTTCATGCACGGGTACCAGCAACAGGGTACCATTGACTGCCCAACACAGGGCTAGATGCCTGGCGTGGTTTCCATCATCATCAAACCTGGACCATTGAATGGCATCGGGTATTGTTCACGTGTGAATCTCGTTTCTGTCTGGAGGAATGACGGCCTTCGACTGACACAGCAGCGACCTAGAGCGTATGAACCAACCCTTTGACCGGTCTTACACCGACCATCGTTTGTGGTGTCATAATGTTTGATCACAGGACACCTCTCTAATATACATTGACAGCTGACCGCTACGTGGAGCTAGTTGTTCTGCCCTTGTTGCAAGGAACAATCAACACAGTATCCCAGTTAAACGATGCTGGGCCGCATGTCGCACGGTGAACTCAGCAGCTTGACTGGATTTGACATCCTTCCCTGGCTGTTCAAGTCTCCAGATCTGAATCCCATCGAACACCTGTGGAATCTCATTGGACGTGACGAACCAAGGATCACTAGCCTAAAACAGTGGATGATCAAAGCACAGAAGTGCATGTGGTTTGGCATCAGTCACCTCTGGCAACCATCAATGGACTAATTGATAGAATGCCTTACCGGATTTTGGCCTGTATAGCTTCCCGAGGTGGGCACATTAGATACTGAATAAATATGTTTTTAATTATTTTCTTTTTTTTTTAATCATTTGCATACCCACCTCATCACTATCACTTCTGAAGTTTGCATGACTCTTATGTGCATTATTTCTTGGTGTTGCAGTTTTACTTTTGAGGAGTGTAGTATGAGGCATGAATTGATGTTAATTATGATGTTATTGTTTTATAGAAGAATTGTAAAATAACTCCTTGTATGTTCGTCATTTGGAATATGCAAGGTAATATGATTGCCTAAACTATTTATCAGTATAAGATTTTCTTCAGTTATTAGCGGCAAAAGTAGGATCTTAGATCAGATGCTCCCAAACTTGTTTGTCTCATAGACCTCTTGCCATGCTTTTCTGTTTGAGGTGGACCCCTACTTACCTATTATTGAATTTTGGCAAATTTATGAACTTAAATAATGTCTTTTTGACAGCTCATATAGAGCTACCTTAAAAGATTTAAATTTCTAACTGTAGTGAAGTACATGTTAATTAATTAAAGTTTAATTTAGCAACAAACAAATACTTTAAATGGGAAGGATGAATCTGATACTTCAATGACAAATTTTCAACATTTGGCATCAATCTTGTCAAGTTTAATTCTAAATCTCATTGGTTAGTAGTGTCTAGTCCTTTTTTTTCCTTTCTCTTTTTTTACGTTTTGAAGATTAGCAACCTTCTGACTAGGAAAAGCAATTAAAAACTTTCTCTAGATATTCCATAATTTGGGATAAAGAATCGGTACGTCTTTTTAAATCCAAAATTGATGGCACCCTTTTCTACCTTTACTTTAATATCTTTGTGCCTATTCCGAAGGGTACCTGTTATAATATTACTTTTGTTTTTTGGGGGTTTCTTTTTAAGTGACCATATGAATTCATTGCCAACTATGGTATTATCATAGTCAAAGTATGCTCAAACCTATTTTCAAAATCTGAATAAAGGGCATTTAAATGTTGAACATAGGTTAAAACGTCATTTACTTAGCAGATTGTCTGTGACAAATTGAGAAACTGGGAAAATTCATGACAACCAATATTAAACTCCTTTAGTTTAACTGTTGCAAGAAAAGCTGAAATGACGGACCTTGTTTTAATAAAACTCATACTGTCACCTTGTTATGTAAAATTAAACTCATTAAATTTAATAAATAAAAGTTAAATAGGTAAAATCTCGTTTCTACTTGATTAATTTTTTTTAAAAATGAAAGTCACAATCTGGTTTAATGCAAGCCACTTTGTAGACCCCCCAAATTATTTTTTCGCTGACGTGGACCCCTTGTAGGTCGTCATAGACCCTTTGGGGGTTGATATAGACCACTTAGGGAATCACTGTCTTAGATTATTGTCATTAATCTCTTTGCTTTTATTGTCATAAGCAGTAAATACTATTTTGTCCTCTCAGGGTTTATCATTAACAATTCACTGATGTCTGCCGACAAGAGCATTGAGCAATTTTCTGGTTTTACAAGCCAGGTTTTGATATTGAAAAATTCTGCAGTGTTATTGAAGGGAGCATGAACATTTTCTTCAATACATTCAGGTCAAATAGCTTTCCTGTATACCATTATGTTTTCTAGTCTCAATTTTGATTATGATAATCGTACCTGCAGTGTTAATAATTTATCTTGTTCAAAACATTAAAATGATGACTTATTACTTAAAAGTCTTAATTGTACTCCAGTGTCTTGAGAAATTTATAGCAGTTATTTAGTATTAGGTACTGAAAGCAAAATTTCTTATTTTAGTGTTTCCTGCGTCAGCACTCCCAAATAAGACATTATAAGGAATCAACAGCACTTTGAATTTAAGATATCTTTGTATATCTGCCAAACTTTACTTTTTGCACCTAAATTTAGGCTTTCACAGCTAGATTGTTCAAAATTTCGGTCAGCTGCTGACATTTGTTGTTTTATATTCACAGAACAAACAGGAAATAAGTACAAAAAAGTGCAGAACTTTCATTGCCTTTTAAAAAATGTTCTTCCCTCTGCATATTGTATTTTGTTACTTATTTGTTCCCAACTGATTCATAGACATGTTTTTGTGCTGTAGCAGCTTTCTAGAATTTAACTCATTTTCTGCTTTGCATATGTTTATATACTTTTACACGCTCAGCGGAACGATTTCTTTTCATCGATTGTTCTATTTACCAAGTAGTTTAACAAAGGCCAAATTTACTTTCCAATATATTAAGAATGTTATATACAGGAATTCTGTTGTATTACTGCATCTCAAAAGAAGAAAATATACCCATTTTGTTATTTATGTCCTACTGACACATACAATCACGGTGGCTGATATGATTTTGCCTGTCATAAGTTCATCCCTAGGGAGAAATAAAGTAGCAGTTAGTACTCAAAAATGGATCGTGTTTTCAAGGACGATATTCATTCAAATGTAACAAGGGCTGCAGTACTGTTTATATCTTTTATTGGGGAACATATATTTTCTGTCTACAGCTAACTGATACAGCATCTTAAACTTCTGGATCAAAACATCTGTGGAATCCATTAGGGGTAAATATCAATGACTATTTTTTTGATTATCTAGGAAACTGATTACATTTGAAGGAGTACAACTTTCCACAACATTGTGAGTTGGAGAAATGCTAAAGTGTCTTTAAACTTTTCAGAATTAGAACAAATTAAAAAGTTTTAAATCTTAAAAGTAAACTTTCATAATGAAACTTGTATTCTGTAAATTTGGTTAAGGTTACTTGACTATTAGAGCTTGAATAGCTTGATGAATTACAAAACATTTGGGAAGTAGAAAATTTCGAATGGAGTTAAATTGTGTGTCAGTTTCATTGGTCAAGACAGCTAAAGGAGGGAGGATAAGTAGGGGCTTAGGGCTATGCAGCAAGAAACTAAAACCTGAGAAAGGGTTACTAGTTTGTTAATTTCTATAAAATTCCATATTTTAAAATTCTCTCTACATGCTAACTTAAATATATCTATTTAGTTACATTCTTTTTCTACATTTTATCTTAATGCTATAAAATGAACAATTAAGTTATTACTTTTTTGGTGTTTTAATATTTAAACTTTAATCTCTTCTTTTTTTTAAATATGAATATGAAATCATTTTTCAGAGTTTTTATTCTTCATATGGAACTCCCATCAAAACTGAGCCACTATCAAGCACTGTTGCTACAAACAAAGATAGTTCAGCTAGTAGCTATTCATCATATGCTCCACAAAGTAAGTCATTTCAAAATTGTTCATTATAAGTTACATATAACTGCACAAATTTGGTCATATTACTAAACAGTGAATGTATTGTGAAATCTCAGTACCAAATGTTTTTCATTAAATACTTAACTATTTTTAATTATATACTTAACCCTTTTGCAAAATTTCCCCTGAAAATGAAAAGTTTTATAAATTGAAAGCTGATTAATTTTTTATTGGCAAAATAAATTAATTGGTACTGTTAATGTTTCAGTGTATTTTAAGACTATTTACACCTTCAGAGTGTAAAGAGGTTTTACATGTATGCATACTTGCCAACTTTTATGCTTTACCTGTAAATTTAAGCTCTTACGCCAGTGGTGTAATGGAGAATATAAGGACCCCCTTCAAAGTCAGGTTTTAGTCCCCAAGCCATGCTTGGTGACAGTGAGGCTTTGGGCCCCCTAGAATCTTTTCCCCCCTCCTGCGACACGGGGATGGATGGTGGCCACGGTAGCCGAGTGGTATAGGTATCAGATCGTGGCTGGTTTTGTCACAAGTTCGAGCCCAGTACCACTAAAGACCCGCCATGTAGGGCAGCGATGCATGCTAAATCTGTTGAGAGCTGAAACGTCCTCCTATTGGTGTGGTGTGGTAGTTAGGAGAGAGGGAGAGAGGGGTGCCAGCTCGGGTGTCATCCACGGCACTTGACCATGGTTCAAAATTACGTGGCCCGTCGTCAAAAGCCCTCGTGTAGCTGAACAGTGTGGCGTTAATGTTCTCTTACTCGTGACACGGAGATGTACGTTATGCCTAGATTTTTCATTTTTATGTATTGGTAAAATTTCCATCATCCGCCAACTATTTTCTGCCCTACATCTCTCATTTATCGGGAAATATCTCGACAATAACTGTTGAACTCTATGCCATTAAGTTTTAAAAAAATTCATGAAATTTGATATTTATGTTAATCATATTTTCTTAGCTATTGGTTTCTAACTCATTTGTATGTGCATTTTTGTTAATTGAAGCATTTATATATTCTCTCTTTGTACCAACTTTCTCGTACTTAACTCATTTTGTGTTTTGCGCGTGTTTATTTCCTATGCTTATTGCCGAATGATTTGCTTTTGTTGATTGTTACTTCCATGGCTAACGAGCAAAATAGTATACTTTAAAATATATGGGGAATGTTATAAAAAGAAATCTGATTGAATTAATGCATCCCAAAAGGGGTATAATATGTCATTGTGACATACGTTCATACACATTTCGCATTTTGTTGTAAGATATTGCCTTCATGTGAAAACTTTTAATGCATGCCGCAAATAAGAAATATTTCTCAAAATCAGATCCTTTATTCAAAGATGATGTTCAATCAAATGTAATATGACCTGAAGTAATGTTTATCTTGTAGAACAAGGCACTTTTTACTGCAGCTGATCATGCTTATCCTCTTTTTGGAAAAATTTCTCCAAGTCTGATATTACTATGCAATATGAATGTGCAAGGACTCAAACACTGTGATTAATGAACTAGCTTCTAGTTAGTGTACATAATTAAAAATGAAACTAACTCTTTTTGTACCAGGCAGTAAAGGTACAAATTATATCTCATTTGAGTTTCTCATTTTGATCCTGCAAAATGTCTGGTTGAAAGTGGCCATTTTACATTGCCTAATTTGATTGTGGATTCCACTGGATGAATTTAAATACACATGAAATATTTTTTTAGTATTTAGTTTTATGTTTGGCAGATAATTCTGCAATAATGCCAACTAAAAAAATAGATTTGTAACCTATTTTCAGAAAAAAAGAACTTAAGTGTTGGTTGCTTGTGTCATTTAAAAAATTTGATATGAGAAAAAGGAGTTGCGCTTCTTAATCTTTTTTAAAGTTAATATGATGTTTGTAAATATATTCTATCTGCAAAGCTTTAAAAGTTTGCAAATAAAGAAAGCTTGCATTTTAATGCAATTATACACTTAACGAGTAGCATCTGGTCATAACTTCTAACTTGATTCTTAACTTCTGAATGTATAACTTTTTTTATAAATATAATCTAAGAGTTATTACTATAATTTTTCTAATTTTTTTTTATAAAGGCAGTTTTACTTTCTTGATAAATTATATATACTATATTTATCCCTTTAAATTTGCCTCAGTTTGTATGAATTTTTATAAATCAAGTCGGTATTAAAGCATTTCCTCTGAGTATTTTTCTCATCAAAATATAAATTCACAATTTATAAAAAAAATTGTGTATAATGCTTTGTTTTGTAAAATTTAAAACGTTTATAAAAATTTGCTTGAAATGTCAGTACCACTAAAATATAAATATATATATAGTGCCTGGTCTCTTTCAATATTTTGGCTGTATCTAGGAAAAATGTATGATTTTTTTAAATGCTTCAAAAGGTTTTAATTTTTTCCAAAGAACTTCATGTATCAAATGTTAGAAGATAACTTTACTGGTCCCTTTTTTTCTTGGACAATCTATATTGAACTTCAATGAACTTTGTATATACATTTATTAATATCCCTTTGAAATGATATCCTTATCTGTGTATTCTTTATTTTTATTTTTTTAGTGTTTGTCAATATGTCAATATTCTGTTATTTCTTTTTATATTTGAATTTAAGTATGTTGTGTTACATGTATGTCTTACATTATAAGATTTAATGTGTGTGCTGCATCTGTTCCTTGTTTGTAATTTTTAAAATGTTTTCAGGCTTCCAAGGGTCATCCCAAGCATATGGATATCAATCAAGTGGTGCTACACCATCTCAGTCATGGACTGGATCTCAAGGTACTACTGGCAGTGCTCAGGCAGGTCATTTTATTCCAAATCGGCAGCAGTGGCCTCAACAACCTCAAGCTGACCAATATAGCCAATATTATGGACAGCAAGGATCAGGAACTACTCCATCCTATGGTTCATATGGTGCAAAGTAAAACTCATGAAATTTGTTTGTCAAGTGTACAAACAATTTCGTTATGGTTATTTTATATCTTGACAGTTGTACTTTACTTTAAAGGAATACTTTTATGGGAAATATTTAATTTAAAATAGAGTTGCATTTTCAAACATCATTTGAAACATCCCTTGATACTTTTCACTGTAATTTTATCTATTAGCTTTAATAACAGAATGTAAGCAAATACATATGGGATAAGTTGGTACTACTACTTGACATACTATTGATGTTTTATCAATGAATTTTGAAAGGCTGAAAATCATACTAATCTCTTCTTTTATGTATTTTGTTTAATTGAATAATTGTTTTTGTTTTATCTCATTGTTTCCTAAATTAAGAGATTCTTTCAATCGTGTTAAATTAATTTATAACATGAATTTTTGTTAATTTTTTGAATGTTCCTAGACTTGGTTTTTATATTGGATATCAGAAGCTCTGCTAGTAATTGATAACTTGTAAAATTATTTAAGATCTTAGTTTTTCCTCTCTGCATCATTTGAATTTTATAGGTTTAAATTTCTCAGGTTTTTTTTATATGTAATCAAGTAAATAACTGATTAATTCATATCTGATTTTAAAAATATGTGAAAGATACTCTCTGTAAATATGATTTATTCTTATGCTTTTATACTGATTTCATTCATATGAAACTTCATCTCAGCATTTGTTATTTTCTTTAATGTTTTTTATTTTGTTCATGGGTTACTTCATTTATAATGTATAAATTTGTCTTCCTGTATTAAAAAAGCATTTACTGAATCTAATTTTTTTCCCTTTTATAAGTCATTTGAGTGAAACTTTAAGACATATTTTGAATTTTTGTATATACTTGAATTAGTTCTGTAAATAATTGACTTTATATTTTAATGTTTTTAAAATATGTGTAGCTTAAAGTTTATTTTAATTTCCCTCCTTTTCTTACACCTGCCACTTGTGCTTTCATTTTAATGTCCTTCCCTTAATCATTGGAAAATAAGTTTGCATTATTAGTTAATTGTTGAGTTATATGAAACTTTACATATATTTTTTTAAAAATGAATAGCTCAAAGCATATATCATACTCCATTATCAAATCGTTACTTACAATACATAATTTGTTTGATATATAAAGAAAGGTGTATAATGTAATTTTTTAGAACATTTGCTGAAAAATGAGGATGTTTTTTAATCTTATCTCATATATAGCTTTCCTTGTTTATGAAATGTAATACACATAGATGATGCATATTTATTTTAAGTTTCATAAATGATGTGAATTATTCTTTCAGAATGTTAAGTTATAAATAGATGACTTTTATAGATGGATTTTTTAAAAAATTAGATTCATTTTTTGGGATACAAATATGACTCAGTAGAATGTAGTTGATATAGTATGTTTTGAAGTATTTTGATTTATTGAAAAAATCACAGAATTGAAGAATTTTTATCTATTTTAGCTTTATGTACAATTTATTAACTTCTTTCAGTATTACTCAGTGGATACTTTGTATATTCCTTTTAATAACTAGTTTCTCTATTTTGTAATGTTAATCTTAACACTTCAACTTAATTAGAATTTGCGTAAATTATTTCCAAAATCCTTTGCAACACATTTTGTAGATATAAGTGAATGGATGCTGTGTGTTTATGTATAACTTTCCTAAAAGCCTATTATGAAAGTGTGTATTATCACTTTCATGTTTTAATTAGGCTGTTTTTATATCATGAAAAATCTTGTGCAGCAATTGATAAATAATTAATGTATGAAATTCTCTGTATTAGTCATAGTAAACAACTTTTTGCTTTTGGTATAGCTTGAAACATTATTTTATTGAGGGGTAAAACAGTGTCGAAATTTACTGCTAGCCCTAAGAAGATTCTGTGATGTCAAAGATTGTTTAGGTCTACTGCATTGTTTGAGATTGTTAATATGTAAGTGTTGTTGTGCTTAATGCTTAAAATGCATTCATATTGAGTGGATATTGCTGAATCGTGCATCAATGCCATTAAAATTCCTTTATATCTTCTCATCCTCCCAATTAAATTTTGAAAAAGAAAGCCAGAATCAAAATTTGTCATTGGATAATTTGCATATTAAATTAATTTTAGTGGCATTGTAATCTAAGAATTGCACATATTAAAAATTTAAAGTATGCGAATTTGCATCCTGTTCCAACTCAAATGTTTCTTCACAGTGAAGAAAAAATTTTCATTATATATATATATATGAAGAAAAAATTTTCATTATATATATATATAATGTTTGGCTAATGTTTCATTTTAATCTTTTTCATTCTGCAAATTGTGCTTGGAGTTGTGAATTACAAAATTATTTCAATAACAGATAGTGGTATTTTTAGAAGGACTAAATCAATTGTTAAACAGTCTGACACTAACTATTATGAAATAAAATATGTAATTTGATTAGAAAGAATTTATCCTTTTATAAACATTGTTCTTAAATGTTTAGCATATTGCCATGGATTGTGTGATATTTAAAAGTTATGAATTATGCTTATGAATAATTAGATCATGAATCAATAAATGTTTTATATGTGTTTCCATTACTTCTTCCCACTCCCCGTTTGGGTGTGGTAAGAAAATTTAATTACAGTTTTAAATGTGTTGCCTTAATTTTAATATGTAAAATTATGATTATTTTATGCATAAGTTAAGTATTTTTCAGTATAATGTAAGTGAGAGCAATTATAGAGTTATGCAAGCCTTTTAAAATGAAAAACTCAAAAAAGAAAAAAAAATAGATTAAAACATGATAAGGATTTTAAAATAAGTATTATCAAGTTCTTGTGTATCAGTTTACTTGGTTACACCAGTAATCGGACTTTTGAAGAACATGTTCAGCTTTTTATTTAAGCCAAAAAATTTTGTCACTACACATAACTGATATATTTATATATCCAGAGATAATCATAGTTGTGTCTCCGCCCCCCCCCCCATTGAAATATAATTCTTAAGAGAGCACTTTATATTGGAATATAAAGAGCTCTCGAATGCTAGCTCTTCAAATTTCTATTTATCCTCAGAATATAATTCAAGCCTAGTTACACAAATTGAATTTTCTCTGCACCATTTTTAGTTCTGTTATAATTTTAGTTATATCCCTCAATTTTTTGGTGCTGTGTAACCAGCACAATGTTTTTTATAAATAAGAAATGTTTCTTGTATGAAATTTACAAAATATGCTTTTTTCTTTCTCTCTTCTCTAAGAAAGAGCAAGGAGGCAATATTTTCTTCAAATTAGTTTGGTACTCTTCAGTTAGTGACATTACTCATCCGAATTTGTTTCTTAGCATAAAATAACACTTTAAATACTTAGCTGAGAAAGTTTCATCTTGAGGAGTGTGAAATCTTAGTTTCTTTGTAGTCATACTGAGGAAAAAAGAATTAGTAACAAGTTTGAGTATTATTCCTTTTTGCTGGTGGTTTGGAGTTTGAGTTTTAATATCTGATAATTTTTCTTAAAATTTGGAACAGAATAAGCAAACAAATTAAAAATATACAAATTCTGTGCTTTCCTTTGAGAATTTTGTATAGTAAAATTTTCGAAATGCTTTGTATTAACGATTTATTCCATTGGCATTACAAAAGAAAAATCAATTTGTGTGAATCTCAAATTTAATAAAATACAATATGCTACATTTACACACACACATGTATTAGCATTATAATGTGCATACAATTTCTATGAAAGCAAAATTTTGCTATGTAAATATTTGTATAACTTGACTTGAAAATATTCTGCAAAAAAAATTATGTTTAGAATAATGCATGTATAAAGTAGTTTACATTGTATTCTACCCTGAAATCTTTTCATATTTTCATTAATCGAATGTTGTGTGTTAATTTATTGTTATTGTATTAGAGATAGCTCATTTAAATGCTTTGTCTAGTGTAGTCTACAAATCTTTAAAGAAAGAAACAATTGAATTGTGCTGGAATATTTGAAAATTTATTTAATATTCATGTATGTTGAATATATATGTCTGAATTATTTTGGGGCCATTGTTTAAAAGTGGATTTCAGTAACTCATCAGTTAATCATATGTGATGAATATTGTCATTGGTATGTTTGATATGTGTATAGATAGAGCATTATCATATGACCGGAACCTAATGATATTTTAAAGATGTATTTGAAAATGATTTCACAAGAAATAAAAATGTTAAAAAAATTGAACTGCTCATTTTATTTTGTGTAATTTCCACCAAAAAATCTACCAACTCATACAATACTTTAATCAAACTATGATTTTTAAAACTTATGATTCTTATTGACTTTTTAATTTTCAATCAGAAATCTCATATTATTACATATCAGAATTTCTTGTTTATTGAGGTATTGTTTTATTTATAACAATTAATCGTAAATCTATAGATATTGTAACAGAAAGTTTGCATTTTATTCTCCTTATCTAAGGGGTATTGTAGCTGGAAAGATAGCATACAGACAAAGAGACGATTCTTTCATTCATGCTGATTTTGTAGGGGGACCTTGGTGGTAGACTTGGTAACATACTTGGTTTTCATCAAACATAGATTCACCTAGACAAATTCAGAAGAGCTTAAGATAATTATTTGAAGAGATACATCTACAGGGTCTCCCAGGATTATTGGAACAAATTTAAAGGGGAGGTAGAGGATCAGATTTTCATAGTAACCCATGATCGGAAACGTCACTGGAAAGTATTATGACAGGTACAAGAAACAGAGGCAAAAGACTGAGATTATCTGAAATATATATTAGTCAAAGCTGGATCATGTTAGGAGTTCAAACTTAACTAAATTTATACTAAATATTAAAAATTTGTTACTAAAGCGTCATAAAAGCATTTGTTTTTGCTCTCTTATTCTGTATAACAAGTACTAAATTTTAACTGGAATCTAATAAACATTTAAAATTAACATGTATTTTTTTAAAAAGTTTTTCACACTACTAAAATGTTCACTAAAGTAAATGTTTTTTAAGTAGCAGCAAGTTACCAGAGAGAGAGAATATACCAGCAGTCAAAAACACATCTGTTCATGAATTTGCAAAAATTTAATATTAAGTAAGCAAGAGTCTACCCTAAATCGAAAAACATGACAAATTTGAGAACCTCTGTTCTAATCTATATGATGCTGACGTTCTGTTTTTTATTTCATAAGTCAATACAAATACTCATATATACTAATTTAAACTGTACAAAATATAAATTGTTATATATATATATATATATATACAGGTACTCTTCTACAAACTTGCAAATTTTCTGCCTTTAAATTAATGTTTACATAGAAAATGTTTGATAATTACAAAACAACCTGATTTTACTGTGAATGTTTAAAAAAAAATTTTTTTTTCTTATTGCTATTTATTAAAATCCCCTTCAGTATGATTGTTAGAAGAATATCTAAAATTTCAATTTTACAGTTTTTTTGTCATTTGTTTGGCAATGTTTGTAGGTTTATGCATAAAATTTTTTCAAATTTAGCGAAAATTTATGCAGTAATACTTATGTAGGAATATTTTTTTATCTTTGTATGTTTGAAAAGTTATATCGTATTCATATCTTACAAAAGATTGTATCATTTTGTAAGAATTGCTATTCACAACTCTTTTTACACAACACTTTTTAAAAAAAAAAAATGCTGTACAGATTGCTTGACATGAATTCGTATTTTTTTCGTAAAAATTAATGTACATTACGTACTGTTCCATAACGTACATGAAGTACATTAACAATTTTTTGTAATTTTTTTCACTTTTTGTTTGATATATTGGATTACATTTAAGATATTAAGATTGTACAATGTTCGAAGAATTGTTGTACATCAGTTGATTTTTTGCCTTCAATAATACTCTACATCTATGAAAAAGTAAGATATTGAGAACCAAAGATAAAAAATTCTCAAAAATGAATATATATATATTTTTTTTTTCGTGATCTAAAGTAAATTTCAAGTTTAAGGTATTCCACAGTAATATATTTCTCAAAAAATAAGAATTTTCACACAAATGTGTGTATTTCAGTAACCAAATGTTCACTGAGTAATCTGATTATGATAAATTTGAATTTTTAAAACTTTGTATGATACAAGACAGATGTTACTTATGCCACCTGATCAACAGTGACATCAGATCAAGGTCCACGAAATTCATCACGGTGAAGGGCTAGATTTTTACGCCTTTCGTTAGCTTTAGCTTTGAGCACCATACAGGTGACAGTACGAGTTGGCTCGTTTCCACCTCAATTTTTCTCCCCTCTCTTTCCCCTTCCACCAACCTCACAAGAGGGCTTGCGGCTCGACGGCTATTAAGAGTACCCCCACGAAGGCACTATACATTTACAAAACATCCATGCCTTCTCCGAGATTCGAACCCAAGCCCTACGGCACCATAGTCAGCGTCACTAACCACTATACTGGATGGGTGGCACAAGACACATAAACAGTATTATATTCAGAATATGGTGAATTTTGCAAATATAAATCACGTATTAAATTCCCGGGCTAGGAAAGGTCAACTCAGCCTTTCATCCCTACTGCAGTGGGTCGATAAATGAGTACCAAGCTTGCTCGGGGACTTAAACATGGGGGTCTTACTTCAGACTGACCACCTGATTGGGACATCAGCTCATGTACCTCAGCGCCCAGTGGTCACGTATACTGGGATGGGTACAGTAGGCCCTGGCCCTCATGGTCTGTTGCACCACTGAGTTTGCATTTAAGTTGTACAAAACATAAATGAAATCTTCAACAAAAAATACTTCTACACAATTAAGGCAAAAAAATTACATATTAAACAGCCTTTTTATCATTTACACATGTTATAAACATTAATTTGCAATCAATTTTTGTTTCCTTATTTATTATGAACGTTAATCTTTCTGTTTGTGAAATGTATTTTTTCTGTTTGTGTATCATTTGAATCAAGAATATTTTATTGCATTTTTATTATTTTTTATAAAAAAATTCAGAGAAAATTCTGGAACGGGAATCTGTAGGGGCTTTCAAGAAAGAACCAGTTGTTAGTGAAACAAGATATTGAAAGTATCAGATACCTACTTGATATGCGTTTCAGGGGAAAAGGTCCCCATCCCAGCAACAGTCGCGTTCAAGACGGTCATGCTCCAATTAATATTTTTTATATTATTTAAATAAAGTTTTTTACAGGCATTAACATTTTCCATTCTATCAAAAATGAAGAAATATTGTAGTTGTTTTTTATTTCTATAGCTCAATGCAAGTGCGATCAGTGTCAAAATATCAATGCTAGGAATTAAACTTTGAAGTTTCGTGAAAAAACTTCCATATCATTACTACCTAAAGTACTATATTCTGGAATTTTATATTTACACTAATAATTAAACTATACAACTGTTACTGCATAAAAAAACGTGTTTTTGGAAGACGTATTCAAGCAAAGGAAACAAGTATTGATGAATATTAATCAACATAAAAGTATTATGAAAGTCCATTGAAATACATATATAAATATAGACGAAAGAGTGTTAAAATTAGCTGAGGTAACACGTAAAATTTACAAAAAAAAATTTTTTTTTTAAAAATAGATTTCCATCAAACTGAACAGGAAAGCAAATAATAAACGTATGTTTTGATTTTTATCGTAATATGATACAAATATGATATTTGTACACTTTTTTAAGTCTCAAGAGGAAATACAAAATAAATGAAAAGTAAAGTCATAATTACCGTTTGCAGAGTTTTAAAGGAATGAAGTACAATTGAAGGAATTGTGTGTGTGCTGATTTAAAATTGTATCAACTCTCTCTCTTTCAAAAATCTTCAAATTTGATCTTCAGAAGGGTCATTACAACCCTCTTTTTATTAGCCCTTAAGCAAGTCATAAAATAAGGAATGTATTTCTGTTGGGGGACATTGTGCAGGAAACACTCCAAGAAACGTTTTCCCACGGCGGTATTTTTACCAATAAAATGAACTTTGCATGCTTTTTCACTGATTTTCTAAACTTTGTTAACGGGAAACAATTTGCTACATGAGTAATTGTCTTAAGCTAGTCTAATGTTTTTAAATATATAAGTAAATACACAGAAAAATATTTCAATACATATTTATAAAAGAAAAAAGAAAGGGAAATTTTTTTTTAGTAAATGTATTTAATTTTTAATAATAGTAAGAGAGAGGGAGAAGAGAGATGCAAACGTATCAAGCACAGAGTAAAAAAGCAAACTTGCACAAAATATTTAGCAGCTTGGATTTATGTGTGTGAATCTTGTTGACACGATAATTTAATAATAAAACTAGTAAACTGAATCAGAGGTGTACACATATTTTTTTTATAAGGGGGATTATATTTATTTTTTTTTAAAAGATGAAAAGTGCCGAGACGTAATCTTTATGCTAAAGATTAAAATTCTGCTGGTCTATGATGAGAGGGAGGTGAAATTGAATCCACCGTCCTTGTGTATAGATATCCTGCTTAGAATCTAAAGGAATTCATGATACCAAAAAGAGTGTTGTAGATTGCGATAAAGCAGTGCTTCTCAAACTTTCAATATTTGCGATCCAATTTTCAGTCATAATTTTCATCGCGCCCCCTTCTTACAATAAAAATGTATTGAATGCAATTATAATGTAGTTTGTGATGCTAAAACCACAATGCAATACGACTTTAATTATAAACCATACTAATTATCAAGATAAACATTAAGTTTTGTATATGACAAGCCCAGGGGAGTCACTAGTAATTACTAAACTTGTTTTTAATTGAATATTGATAAATTAATTATGAAGTACTTTGTGCAGTTTTGCTACATTTATAAGTATTATATCAGTGTGAATGTGTACTTCATTTTTTCTTATATAAGAATGTATTTTTTATAATCATTTTAAATTTTCTAAATTATTTTATTAAATTGATTTAAATTTTATAACTTTTATTTTCGATTTTTCGTGATATGCTCGCCCCTCCCCCCCAATGGGGGTTATCACACCCTCCTAGGCAGGTGCGCCCTACAGTTTGAGAAACGCTGCGATAAAGATTTTATTTCGAGTTTTGAGAACACAACTTAATAACAGTATACATGAAACAAAATATGATTTGAGGAAGAAAAGCCAAGTGATTTATTTACCTGATAATTTGGCCGATAGCGAAATAAAGATTTAATAATTTAGGTATAAAAATGAAAGAGAATAATTGGCTTTTTAATAAATACTAGGCGGTTGTACACTCTCTAAAATTTTAATTTTTTCTCTTTTTTTGCGCCCTAGGCATGTGCCAAGCGGAAAAGCGGGCCTGTCTACCCCCGGAAATTATGCTTCGCTCCCGGGAATCGCCGGGACCAAAACGCGCTGGAATAGTTTGTTGGCAATGCTTGAAAGATTTTTAGAAATAAAGTCTGCAATTTTAAAAGCATTAATTGATATTAAAGAAGAACAAATGATTGTCAATGTAGTATTTGAAACTGTGACTACAATTGTATCAGGCTTAAAGCCATTACAAATTAGCTTAGAAAAATTATGCAGTTGAAATGGAATTTTGCTAACTGCAGAAGGTGTATTTTCTTTCGTTATTGGATAATTGAATGAACAAAATTCAGAATTTGCAAAAAATATGAAATATTTTCTAATCCAAAGATTTAATGAGATGCAACGTTAATTTATTAGGATTAATACAATACATGAATTTTGGGAGAAAATACGAAGCAGTTGCTGTCGATATTTTGTGATTGCCTAGTAAAAATTGTTTGGTTAGACAAGCCCAAATGATAGAGAGAGAGAGGGAGGAAGAAGAGGAATCAATATCAAATTCGCTCTCAGAAGAAGAGAGCATGGAGATATTGAAAGAAAACCTCTGACGTTGGACGAAAAATTAGAGAAGGAAATTTACTCCCAAACAAAAGTTTTATATTGTTCAACCAAGAAAAGTACTAGTTTCAACAAAATCATGAAACAAGAGATTCAGTTGTTCGACTCGACTGAAAATCCATCACCAAACATTATAAAACTATGTGAGGCTTTAAAAACAATTCCTCCAACATCAACTGAAATCGAAAGAGCATTTTCTGCTGCCAGATTGTTCATCACAAAGCTTAGAACTAGTCTAAGTGATAAAAGTATACATTGCTTATGCTTTCTGAAATCCTATTTTAAAAATGAATAATCAATTTATTATATATTTTTTGTATTTCTTAGCTTTTATAAATAAGTATTAATTTTTGAATTCATATGTATCCTTATTTTATATAATTATTATTGATTTTATTTAAAAATAACTTATTTTTAAATTTTTTGAAATTTTGATGTATTTCCGGGAATCGCGGGAACGACAATTACATTCTCGGGGAATAGGAAAACCGAGGAAATCAGAAACCCTAAACGTGTGTTATAGCGCTCTGAACACAACCGCCTCCAAAAAATGGACGCTCACTTCCTCCACAATTCCGACTGATTGGCTTATCAGAAATAAAAAAAAAATAACGGCATTTTTTAATCTGTAATCTTAAATGCACGGAATGGACTGTATTCAATTGAAAATACCAAAAATTGGATTTTTGGTAGACCTCTGAAGAAAATGCTTCAAATTTCATTTTTTTTTTTTTTGTTATTGTTATTAAAAAATAGAAATATTGGGAATTTTGGAATGATAGTAGACCCTTCCCTGCGTCTATATGTGCTACTCTATAAATTTGAAGTCATTCGGTCAAATCGTTCTCGAGATAAGATGGAGGAAAGTTTGAAAAACACAGTCTTGAGAAAAACTCATTTTAAGTTTCAAGTCCGGTTACAACTAGAAAAATCTTAACTTACCCTCAATTGGTGATGCCTGGCCCATAGAGTACTCTTTCATTTTCCTCTTGGAATTCTTTCAAAGCAGATTATTCAGCTCTTATATCAATTCTTTCTTGTTTAACGGCTTCATTCGTGCGCCGCTCAGAGCGCGAGATGCGCGTTTTATCACGTTTCTGTACATAAGTATGCGCTTCGCGGCCAACAGGGCACCCATAGTCATCATTACTTTTAATACTCCTACAAAACCTTCGTTAAAGATAATGACACATAAGTATGTTGCAATTTCAACGATCTTGGGGCCAGAGTGTAGATGCTTTGGAGCAGAAGTGCAAATCAACGAATGTATAGATTTGTTATTGTTCTGCTTCTCTGCGAGAAAGATAAATCACTCTTACAAATCTTGCATATTACAGTTTCAGAAATAGCAGTAAATACTGAAACGAACTCCAACATGCAATACACGAAACTTGGAGCGATGGGAACCTCCATATTCATGCTGTTTTTTAGTTTTCTCGCAGAAGTTGATGTAAATTCCGTATTATTTTGGATGGTAAAACGGTTTCCACTAAACTAGTTATTTTATTACGACCAGGATGGACATTTCCCGTCGTACCACCTTTTCAACCATTCATTGCAAAAATAAATAATCTGCAGCTGTTGTGCTCTTCGAAGCTAAACTAAGACTAAAACAAATTCGACAAAATATTCAATAACTATAGATATTTCCTTTTAAACCTGTACAAACTTGTCAATACTTGTATGAACGTATATTTATCTAGAAGGGTCTCGAGTATTGAGCCGACTGTACATAATAGGCCCAGCCTTCGACTGCCAACTCAGCACTCTGAACAGCTTTTTCTAACTACTGTATCTTTATAATGAATTCGAATTTAAAAAAAAAATCACTTTACCACCGTATTCTAGACATGTTGAGGAAGCAATTTATGTAAGTATATATATATATATATATCGGTTTTTTGAGCCCATCACATGGGTGAACCCCCGTAATGCAGGTCTGTTTCCTCCAATGCCATTGTGAACAACATCCCCCAGTGCTGAACACGAAGATGTTTCCGTCCTTCGATTGCTGTGTAAATCTGAATCCCTACCCAGTGGCGTAGCTACCAATGGGCTAGGCGGTCCCTTGTACCGGGGCCCTCGAGCTCGAGGGGGGGGGTGGACCCTGACCACCAAGCAAGCCGAACTTGGGGTAAGTTCTCCCACATTTAAGACAAATATAAAAGGTTGGAACATAACTATAATCGTGGCAACTCAGTTGAAAGCAATTTCGAACTTGTAGGGAATTTTCCAAAATTGTATAGTGTTGCGAACTTTACTTACTGAAAAATTGTATTATTTTTAATTTTTTTTCATTTTTCTACAAACTGTTACTTGAAAATAAACTTCAAGCTCCATGAAAAATCTTACCATACTTATTATTACATCTTAAAAAACCTACGCAGGAAGCCAATTCTTTCTTGGTTACATTTTATTTTTAATAAATGATTGATGATAAGCTAATTTGTTTCAATATTTCACATTCAACTACTATCTGCAATATTTTGATGTAATTTTGCTCCCCCCTCCCTCTGTTTTCTTGCAGATGTGTTTTTTTTCTTTTTTTTGAAAATTATTATAATAATATTGCGATATTCTTTGTATTATTTCCTGTCTATCTTGGTGAACCATTTTGTAGCTCTAAGCCCTCTGGTGGGGGAGTTAGGTCCTCTCGAGTAAATAAATAAATAGCCAGGGAACGGATCAAACACGAAAACCATCTGATGGAACAAATTAGAGCGTTACTGTTTTTCGCCATCATAATGGATACGACACAGAACTTATCAAAGGTAGATCAGCTAAGCATTGTGAGGCATGCAGTAATAACCAGATCGGAAAATGGACAGCCAGTTGACATAGAAGTGAAAAAGTGTTTCTACCTTTTTAACATGGCGTGACAAATTGAGTCAACTAGGTGACTACGTTATTTATCAACAAAAATATCAACTTAAAAAAATGTGTGGGTAAGGTTAAGAGATTGAGCCAGTGTGATGAGCGGTGTGTTTAATGGTTTACAAAAACAGATTAAGGAAATACAGCCGAACGCTGAGTACGTGCATTGCGCCATTCATAATTTAATTTTAGTGATAAATGCTGCAGTTGGCGCTTGTGTGGAAATACAGTTTTTTTCACAACGTAGCAAGATTTGTATAACTTTTTCGGAAATAGCATTAAGTGATGCAATGTACTGTCAAAATTTACTGCCGAATCGGATATCACTCTCAACAAGTTAAATCTGATAAGATGGTCCCGTAGAGTCAATACGATATCAGCAGTTAAATTTTGTTTATGTATAAATATATATATAATTAAAGCATTATCAGATGTAGTTCTCAAGAGTCTCAGTAAAGAAGAGCGTGGTGAAGCAGAGATCATTAAAACAAAAATGTTAAACTTCGAGCTCGTGTTTCTTTGCGAATTCTTACATCGTGTATTGAATGACATTAATTATGCATCCAAAATTTTACAGAAGGGCGATATCGATTTGAACGAGGCAAGTAGCGCTTCAGCAGAGACAAAAGCAAGGTTGCAAATTTATAGAAACGACTTCAAATCATTCAAGTTCAAAGCCAGTGAAACTGCAAGAAAATATGGTACAGAGATCCCTATTTTCAAGAAAAAAAGCAAAGGAAAGTAAAAAAACATTTTGATGAATTAGTTTCTGATCACCGATTTCGAAACCCGAAAGAAATATTTAAAATTGCAATTTTCGATAAGGTACTAGATGCAATATTTGCTGAAATAAATACGCGTTTTACTGGCATGAGTGCAGTCTGTCAAATATTCAATGTTCTATAATACCAAAATTTTTACTAGATACAGATAAAATAATTTAGTTACAAAAGTGTGATGAATTCCCAAATAGTATTCTGATCTAATAGGCCCAAACTCTCTTCAACTTCTTAATATTTACCACTCTCAGTTCTTTCTAAAATAATCCAGAACCAGTGGCGCACACAAAGGGGGGGGGGGACCTAGGGGGCCGGACCCCCCCCAAAGCCCATGGTTTTTTGTCCGATTTATTATAGTTCTAAGTATATAGCACATAAAATTTAATTAAATATTTGTTTTTAATGATTCATTTTATTAATGCTAATTATTTATTCAATAATTAGTTTTTTGCTCCCGAAAATCGACAAAATCAAAAGTAGCATGATACAAGAATGGTGGACTTTCGACCCCGGGC
>BMAV01025190.1:76390-111418 GCA_019973955.1 Trichonephila inaurata madagascariensis | reverse complement strand
TATTTTTTTTCTCCCTAAAATAAACAAAATAAAAATAAACTTGATACAAGAATGGTGGCCGTTCGACCCCGGCCCCCCTCCCCCCCCCCTTGAAAAATTCCTGTGTGCGCTACTGTTCAGAACCAATTATGTAAGGAAATAATGAGCAAATACGGAGTGCTAGAATGTGACGTAACAGAAGTGTTTACAGCAACGTTATTATTCTATACAATTCCTGTCACTTCTGCAGCAGCCGAAAAATCATTTAGCAAATTAAAAATTATGGACCAAGCTAGACTCCAACATTTATCGCTAATAGTAATTGAAAACAAAGTCGTATCAAGCCTGGATTCAACCGAAGTTATTTATACTTTTGTGAAAACTAAAGCTAGGAAAAGATTGTACACCAAACTGTTAATTTGTTGTTAGTAGGCAAGTTTGACTTTCATATATTAAACCTTTTATATTCTTTATCTTCATCGTTTAATTTCCTAATACCCATATTATTATCAGTAATCTTGTTCACTATTGCCTATTTTTTTTTTTATTTATTACGTTATTTCTCGTCTTCCGGTTCCAGCAATTCCCAAACTCTTCACAGTAGTTCTGGAAGACGTCTGTCGTAGTGTCAAATTGAATCTGAGTGATCACTATAGATCACACTCACAAGAAAACTCATACCAATACATGTAGGTAGTATGCAGCTTTACTTTCCTATGTTCAACAAAGCACGATAAAGAGCTCATGTTAAAATAGCTTTGTATGTTTAAAATATTCGTATATTTTTACTTTTTTACTTGATAAAACCTAACCAAGTTAGGGCCCTCATTTTTTTTTTTTTTTTTTTTTTTTTGCACTAGGGCCTTTGGATACCTAGCTACGCCACTGCCCCTACCTTTCCCTAAACTTTGTCCCATTAATCCTGGAATACTCTGTAGAAGCCTCTAAAATGATGTCATGGCCTATATAATGACTATTTCAGTGGAGTTTATCTAATGTCAAAGTATGATAGAGTGTGACTACTTTTCATTTGCCTCGTGATTTTGTGACTACGGATTTGTATTACTATGTTCTATATTTGTGTGAAATTAAATTTATGCTATTGTGGATTTACATTTCAATTATTGCCTATATTAAAAGTAAATCTGTTGTATTAAATAGAGAGCTCCCGAGTAGAATTTCAATTTTAACTGAAAAATCTAGTTTTTTTAATTGCATTGACTTTTCCAACATTTGAAAGTCATTCAACCCCATATAACAGTATTAAAATTTAATTTGCTTCCTATTTGTCGCATTAGTTATCTCAGAAATTCACTATAAGGTACTTTATGCAAAAAATTTAATGATTTTGACGTTTATTTTCCTATCCAATTTGGCTATTCGACAAAATTTACTAAATTTTACTTTTTAACTGTGATGCAAAACCTATATTTCTTTTTATGCAGTGTTTGTTTGCATGCTTACTTTATTTTTGTGAATATTTCATTGTATGTTATTTATTAAGTTAGGATGTTACTTCACTTTAAATTTTAACTAAGATCTTGTAATTTTGTTTCTTTGAATTATTTAATTATTAATTTTTTGTGTTGTTTTTAATTACAAATTTGTTCTAAAAGTGTTTATAGTTTCTTATTGGTACAGTATTGTAATTGCTTTCTGAACACCTTAAATAATTGGATTGTCACATTTCAAAGCTATTTAATTAAACATAAATATGCTATCGATGGTAATTGTAAGTAATCTGTAGGGAAGAGAGGGAAAAAAAATCTTTTTAGAATTCAGCATGTACAAATTATTAAAAAAATAACTTTATAAATTTTACATAAATAAAGATTTAGGTTGAATAGAGAAATAGACATTTTGGGATTAATGAAATGTAAATCAATTTTGAAAGACTCATTTGAGCACACATTTAATTTTCCTTTTTTTACAATTAATATTACATTTAAAATATTTTTAAATGTCCTAAAATCAGAATAAATCAAAGCAATATTAGCATTATAAACTATAAATAATAATAAAGAACATTAACTTAATTTATTTTAAAAATAGGTTGTTCGTACACAAGATAATTATTATTTTTAAGGAGATGAGATTGGTTATTCCTGGAAAAGATTTGAATACCTTAATTATTTTCAGTAAAAATTAAGAGCAATAAATCTAAAAATATTTACAAGTTTTGTGTTGACTGTAGCAAAGCAGGTGATCAAGAAACATGATTTACAAATTTCATTTCGTCTAAAAATAGGGATCTGAAGGTTAATAAGAATTTTCTGTTAAAAATGGACTGTGTTGAAGGGAAATGAACATATTTTTCAAGTTTTTCCTCACATTTTACTATTTCTGTCACGATTTATTAATAAAATAGGCAAAAAGTATTTTAAGTATGAAAAACTTGGACTTATATATATATATATATATATATATATATATATATATATATATATATAGGTCAATTCTCTACTAACAAGAGATCACATCCAAACAATAAACTCGACAAACACATAGACAGCAGGAAAATCATACAATGAAGGACAAAAGAGTAATCGAGATAATAAATATAAAATGGATGCTGCAGTGCCATGAACAATACTGACTTAGGATAGTTAGTATATAAAAATTAATTTATATATATATAAATTTGTAAGAAATCCACAAAAACATACATACTAAGCCAATGTAGGAAAACTAATAAAGTGGACTAAAATTAATTTGAAGGTAAGAAACTTATATTAAACGATAATTACGATTTATTTTGTATGTTTGTAATCATGAATAATTTTATAACATGTTTTAATTAAATTTGTATGCAATAAATCTACGGTAGAATCTTTTATTCACACTTATAATTGTAGTATGAATTTATAAAATTTTTTGAATGTGATAAAAATAATTATTTTAACTTATTATGATTAGTTTATTGTAAAATAAGGGGTTAATTAACAATTTAGGATTTCTTAAAGGAATAATTGTAGTGTACAAAAAATTATAAATAATTAAAGTTTTCAATTTTTATTTTAAAAGCCATGCTGATGAATAATATTTTCTTCCGACTAAAAAAGAAATGCAACCAGAGTGGATTTTTTTGAAATATTAAATTGCACGACAAGATTTTGTATGCTTTGTAATGAAGAATATTATAGATGTGAAACATTTGGTAAAGTTTAAACTTTTTGTGTGTAAAATTCTTTACTTATAACACTATATATCATGTAAAAAACGTTATATTTTGTTTCTGCCAAAGGAAAGGAAAGGGAGTCTCACTTATCTCTGACTCTTTAAAGATAAATTAGAAAGAAAAAAAATAAATACAGTGAAAATCGCTTAAGGCAGTTTTCGCCATATGTACAAGAGTGTGACCTTAGCGCGGAGCACATTTTTAAACAGAAAAAATGCTTTAATTTTTATAAAAATTTGTGACATTGTAACTCATGCATTTGTTTATAGTATAGTGTTTTTAAAATTTCAGACCATTTCATAAATAATTAGTTTTTCCATTTAACAAGTAAAGGGATAGCTCGTTTAGCATTATAGTATAGGAGAAAAAATGCGAAACACACACATTTTATAAAAGAAAAATTGTGCCAACTCATATAAAAATGAGTAGTATGATAAAACAAGTGATTCTCTACAGGATAGTGAAGCCAGAATATAATATTAATGTTTGAGTACTTTTATATATGAAAAAATATTCATCATTTGAGTCCTATTCTTTAGCATTAGCCGAAAACAGCCTTAACACGAAACTCAGGGGTCTGAAACATTTTTTGGTGTTAAAAAATATTGCAAAAAAAAAAAAAAAAAAAACCAAAAAAAAATCCCCATATATTCAACAAAATTAAGTTTATTAGAGTACATTTTATTTATATAGATATGTTCAAACATTTCCTCAATTTGCTCTCTTTTTTTTAATTGTTGTTGATAATGTGTAGTTAGCAATACCAAAATCTTGACAGATTTCCGTTTTTGTCTTCTGTTTTTGATCAACATCCTTAAGAAGATCCTTCTTCATTTTAAACGAAATATCAGTTTGCTTCCCCCCCCCCGAACTCATTGCCATTGTGCTCATTAAAGAAATTCTAAGATAAGGGAAAAAACGCGAACCGACCACACTGATTTTTTCTCACACTGCAATGTACTCGTCACCTAATTCCAAAGCCAACTGATGAGAGTTGAGATATTTTTTTTTTAGTTTGTAGGGGTGGAGGGTGAAAGTAACTCAGATAAATAAAATTGGTTCATGTCTCAAGTTTTTTCGAGGGTATTTCAAAGTCAAGTTAGCCACCTTTTTGTGAAACCACCTCTTTTTCATTTCACCCCCTTTTAAATCTCACCTGCGTGGCTGGTATTTTCTGTATTTTGTTCATTTTCTGAAGGGAAAAGTTTTCGTGTTAAGCGATTTTTATTTTGTGCATGAAAATGCGTAGAAAAAAGGTGCATGAAAATGCGTAGTAGTTTGTCGGGACCGTTTTATTATTTCGCCTTAAGCGTTTTCGCGTTAAACGTATTTCACTATATAAAAATCAAACAGCAGAACGTTTTTTTTTAATAATGAAAAAAGTAAATGAGATCTCATTACGTTTTTTGCCAGATGACACGGCTTAATTAGGTAGGCATACTTAGCACATCCTACCACTGACAACAAATGTTGGTTCCTTAAAACGAGCATTCAGCCATGCTCTTTCAACATATTTATTTTTCGATAAACTCGAAGAGTTGGCTCTTATTCGAGGCAAAGCTATTACGATAAGCTTTATATATCCCTAGAGTTCAAACTTGAAATGCAAACGTGGAATTACCCATCTTCTGCGGCAAGTCCGTCAACCTAAACAACTTTGATTGAAGACTGCTTTCACCCTT
This sequence comes from Trichonephila inaurata madagascariensis, assembly GCA_019973955.1. Taxonomy (NCBI): domain Eukaryota; kingdom Metazoa; phylum Arthropoda; class Arachnida; order Araneae; family Nephilidae; genus Trichonephila; species Trichonephila inaurata. Next base: position 106,579 of record BMAV01025190.1, on the reverse strand, counting down.
TCTCCTATCTGATATTCTGTTTTCTTTCCCAAGGGCAAAACCTAAGTTCAAGATATCCACTTGCGTAGCTTTCTAATCCAAAATGTTTTTTTTTTCCTTTCTTTACCAAGGTTGGAAACGAAACTTTATGGTATTTTCATCGGGAATCCCCAAGTTCCCATACACATCTACGGGCTAAAATAGTTCCTTTTCATAGTATGTAGAGAGATAAGGAATGGGACCATATATGTGTTTTTCAATCTACAATGACAAACTTCTCGACAGCAAAATGTCTATTTATTTTAACCACATTAAGTATTTTGCACTCAATATACCTCGGAAAAATTAAAAAGGTAAGTTCACACCGCAAATGTCAAGGCTAAATTTTCGTGTTGCCTACTGAAATATATCCTTGTCTTGCAGAGTAATGTTATTTTTAATTTAATAGTACCGTAAAATCCGGCGTATAGCACCATCATTTCACGCGCACCTATACTTTCAAGTTGCAATTTTTAACAATAAGGTATATTCGCCGTAAAACGCCCACCCCATTTTTTACGAAGAAACCTGAAATGTACGGCCGCAATGCTCTCATGGTGTGAAGTCATTTATTCGAGGTATTATTCCAAACCTTAGAAAAAAAAATGGTATACTTCTCGAATACAACCCTTTAAGTTCATAATAAATGTCATTTACTTAAAAAGCAGTATTTACATATACAGTCAGTCAAAAAAGTATTGGGACACACTACCAGTTCATAGATTTTTGTTGTAATATTTTACTTAAACATACAAATGAAACCAAAAAAAAAAAAAAAGAAGAAGAAGTAAACGTTATTTTGTTAAATACAAATATAATAATAATTTGAACAAAACTCATGCATTAATGCAATTATGGTTAAAATTGAAAATAAAAGAAACCGAGTTAAGAAAAGGGCTCAAAAAAGTATTGGGACACTTATCAATAAATTAAGAAAAAAAATTCAAACTTAAAGATTAATATCTTGTTGGGCCCTCCTTGCTTTTTATGAACTCTCGAAGTCTATTTGGCATGGATTGGATCAATTTTTTGCAAAATGATCTATGGATTTTGGTCCACTCTTCGACCAAATATTTTCTCAAATCCTCCTTGTTAGAAATTTGGTGCTCATATAGTTTTTGCTGCAAATAATCTCACATATGTGTTCAATGAGATTAAGGTTTGTACTTTGTGCAGGAGTTTTAATAACTCTAGGACAATGGTAGAGGACCCATAACTTGCAAATATCTGCAGTATGTTTCGGGTCATTATCTTGGTACAATTTAAAATATCTTGAGATTCCCAGCTTGTGCTAACACTTTACTTTAAATTTTGCTTGAGAATGTCAAGATAGACATATTTATTCATTATACCATCAATAAAATGTAAGTTCCTGGCACATCAGAGCTTGCTATGCAGCCCCAGACAATTTGGTTACCCCTTCCATATTTGATAGTAGGCCGTAAATTTTTGACATGTATTTGTGTATTTGATTTCCGCCAAACTTTGTGCTTGCCATCTGATCCGAAAATGTTATATTTGCTTTCATCAACAAAAATTAGATTTTCCCAATATTCTGTTGGCTGCCTTACATACATTTTAGCAAATTCCAACCTAGCTTGTCAATTTGCTTTGCTGATGTAGGGCTTTCTTTGAGGTACTCTGCCATGATACTTATGTTTTCTTAAAACATTTCTGACAGTTTCAGGAATTACTGATTTCCTGAACCTACTTTTACATTGCAAAGTCATTTTTAATGCACTAGTTCTTGGATTAATGTGTACTTGTCTCACAATTCACCTCTCTTCACGTTCATTAAATATCCTTGAACGCCCTGATTCTTTGCTTTTTTTCAACACTGTTTTCTTGAACCTATTAATGATGTTAAAAACAGTAGACTTACTCAATTTCAATATTTTTCCTATACAGCGAATTGATTTCCCCTCTTTCCAATGACTTTTTCGAGATTTCGCGCACATCAACTAATATATCTTTGTTTCTCACCATTTTTTATGTAAATAATCTTATCTGTTGAAACATTTGTGTTTAAACTTCTACTCTAAAAAAAGTAGTGTGAAATTAAATTCTATTAATGCGCTGTATATTTGTTAAATTTCTCATTTCAAAAATGTCTCAATACTTTTTTGACTCCAGTGTGCCTTTGAATTATATTTGAAAAGCTAGATCAAGTTATAATTCTATAATACTAATAAAATTTTCCTTATATACTGTACACCAAATGTGTTAAAATATTACTTAATTTTCATTTGGTTTTTGTTTTAATGTGATAAATATTTTTATAAATGGCTTTACAGTTATGCACGCCAAGTGTCCCAATACTTTTTTGAGTGACTGTATGTAGAAGTCTAATTTTTTATTATGCTCGTCTTTTATTATTATTTTTAAAACTCATTTTTATACCCGACGTATATCGCGCACCCGTAAATTTTGATTTTATTTTTTGTGTTAAAAGTTTGCGTTATACGCCGGATTTTACGTTAAGTGGAAAAATGGTTTTAAGAAACTCCCCCGGATTGGCTTAATTATCATTAAGTAAAATCATTGTGTTGTGTATAATGGATAATGCCCCATACAATAAAAGAACTTCTATCAATCATATTAATGTAGTTATTAGTGTATGATGATAGCATGTAAGAGTTATATATAAAAAAATCACTTTTTTTTATGTTTTGATAAATTATATATATATACGGACAAATAATTAGTGAAATAGGAAATTAAGCAATAAAACGAGAAAAAAAAAAATCCCTGAAAATGATCGCTACAATATCTTATTTTCATATTGCACGTTCTATATTAAATTTTTGAATGTATAATTCTTTTTAGCTTATTCTAATCAATTTGCCATTCCAAGTGAGTGAGTGAGTGAATATTAACGTCGCATAACTCAGCTACTCGAGGGCTTTTGACGACGGACCACGTAATTTTGAACCATGGTTAAGTGACGTGGATGACACCTGAACTGGCACCACTCTCTCCTAACTACCACACCACACCATCGGGAGGACGTTTTAGCTTTCGACAAATTTAACGTGCATCGCTGCCCTACACGGCGGGTCTTTAGTGGTACTGGGCTCGAACTCGTGACAAGGCCAGCCACGATCCGATACCTTGACCACTCGGCTACCGCGGCCACTTGCTATTCAAAGATGATCGAGAAATTTTTTCAAAAATAGAAAGTATTGAAAGAAATTATAAAGTTTTATTATAAAGGAATTCGAACAATTTTTCTGGCAGATTTATGTTGTTATTTTACCGAAATCTTTTGGTGTGTTGGAGAAGTTATATATAGGTGAGGGGGGGGGGATGCCAGCTCAGGTGCCGTCCTCGTCACTTGACCATGGTTCAGAATTACGAGGTCCGTCGCAAAATATTCACTCACTCGCTTTACCGAAATTTCATTAAAAATACTTAATATTTAAAAAAATGAATTCTTTGTGGGTGTATTAAAAAAACGCATTTATTTCTTCTTTTTCAGATTTAAAAAGTGTTGCATCCTTTGATAAACATCGTTCGTGTCTCCTCCACTCAAAATGACGCATGGAGCATACTAATGGTTTTTTGAAATATTGTTCTAAAGCACATTGTTTTTTTTATTATTTTCAGTTTCAAAGATCCAATATAAAGCCATTTTGTTTAAAAAATTTTTTATTTCTTTGTATATATCTTTTCTTTTAGTATGCTTAAATGCATCAAGAATAACACAAAACTTACTTTTATGTAAAACCTGACGATTCTTGCGAATAATTAATTTTTGTCACTAAAAAAAAAATTGAAAATTTTCTTTTTTAAGTTTTTTTTCTCCATAATCTCTGTGTGTGATTACATACACTTCAAAACACAAAAAGGATCACTGAATTTTCTTTAGTGATAAAATGGAAGAGGTATTGATATTCAAAAAAAATTATGCTTCAACAGTAAATGTGTAGAAATGATATTCATCAGAGATTTAAATTATGGAAACAGCAAAACGTGAAACGAGACTTTTTTAACTAATATAGTAATAGTACCTCACCCCCCACCCCATTTTTTTTTAGTTTGCTAGAAAAAATAGTCGAATTCTATGCAATCTAAAAAGACTTAAATTATCGAGAGTAATTGAGAATTTGCTCACTTTTTTCAACACTTAATAACCTCAACTTGTTTAGGTTTGTTTTTCATAATGACTCTCTCTTAAGTACCAGTATCGGTTTATTTACTGGGTACTTGGGGTGTGCGCCCAGGGGCCTGGAAGAGCCCGGATAAGATGGACTTCTCCAGGTTTTCTGGTGATAAATTTCGATCCCTCAGTGCCAAGGGATTCTGTAGATTTTCCGCGCCCAGGGCCCGAAATGAGCTTAAATCTGCACTGTTAAGTACTGCATTATATTTAACCAGTACTGCATTATTTAATGGAATATAAACAGTTCTGTATTGATTAGATGAACTATAACATGCAATATTAATTTGCTATTAAGGAGGTCCGGCACATGAATTTTCGAAAAATTATCGATATTTTAACTTTTTAATGTTTTCTAAAAGTTCAAACATTTCTGTTTAAAATGATATATGATATGTGAAAATACGATAATTAGAAGTATTTTTACTTATTTTTTTAAAGGAAGCTATACTCCTTGACGAGCATCCAATGAGTTCTGCTAGGAGCACCTGTTTCCCCTTGCGTAAGTTTCTGATGAGCGAGAATCCATCTGATGTTCCAGTGGAAAAATTGGACTGAATTGGACTTATCCAAGAGTGTATGGGTCCACGTCTTTTGAATCTTAAAAGCGGAACAGGGAGACAAAAATTAAGTGATGAAAAAAGCCTAAGTGATCGTAACCGATTCACCGACATTTTAATATAAGAAAACCGAAGATATTATATATAGTATGGGGCTATTAGAAATAATATTAAGGATCCGCACATCATGCCAACTGCTGTTTTAGCTGTTTATTTTCGTCTTCTGTCTTCAAACGAGAGCCCTCAACATGGACTGTGTCCCGCGGGTATAAATGCCTAGTGCAAGTTTCAAAACAAAGAAGCTGTGAGAACGTAACGAAAGGCACTATGAACATGCCCACGTGCTACATACGATAATGAATTAAATGAAGCCAATTTTTAGAGATTTAGAGGATCCTATGTTATTAAGAAAATGTTCACGTGGAAAGACTCAGAACTCAAATGAGTTAGTTAATAACACCCTATGGTCAACGATTCCGAGATCTACATTTGTGGAATTTAAAATATTAGGGGTAAATATGGCTACTGCACAGTTAATTGTGAGTCACGTTGTGACATAGCCATCTGTCAATAGTTATGTCTTGGGGGTTCCGCGTAAGTTAGAGGTGTGGGATTATCGGAAGGATGAGACATTCTATAATTCTTAATACAACTTTTATTAAGAATTTAACTTAAATTACTTATATAAAGAACAAACTTATATTAAGTGAGAATAAACCAAAGTATGCCGATTATTTAAGTCAGATCGCACAACTAGATCACTTATCAAAATATAATTAATTATCTGGCTAATCTCGCTTTCTATATTATACTAGCTTTCGGAATATAATCTTCCTACCTTGGTTGAAGACTCATCGATTCTGATACTTGCAGGTAGATTGATGTACTCGTGTACAATTGTTCCTCCTTATAAATATTATCGAGGGTGGGCGTTTCCGTCTTTCTTGAGTAGGCCGTCTAAACTCAATTCCAACTGTTCCACACTAAGCTTCCTCTAAGATTGCCATTCTTTTCTCACTAAACTTTCTATCCTTTTAAAGGATATCTTATTTGCATTGTTGCTTCGTTTTTCCTCTTGGAATTGGGTTGGAAAAGTTTTGCCATTAATCGTGGCCGTCAAAGAACGTAGGAGTTATGTTAGAAGAAGAACGCGAGAGATGTCACAACGTAGAAAAATTAATGATCTTAAAACATTCTGAAATTGAACCAAGTTATAACTGTGTGCCATGCTTCAAAAAACTAGATGCACGTAGGATTCGTGAAGCTCAACGAAAGTATCTTGATATCCCCCCAAAAGGCAAAATTGATAAAATTAATGATAAAAACGAAAATTATAGAAGAGTCTTTTGTATGGGCAGAGAGTTAAAAAAAATGCTTCATATGCTTCTGAAAAGTACTAAAAAAAGTAAACGATCAAAAAATTTCAAAATTTTTACTTTAAAGTCTTTCTCAAAATGTAATACTTTTCACTTTATGTACCTTTTTCTCAAAAACTACTTATCATATAATCCTCAAATTTTCAGTGAGCAGACTTTTAACACGTTTACATATTTTAACGGAGGGAATTAGATATATCTTGCAAACTTTTTCAGATAAGGCTTTTTTAAATTAAATTTTAGGAGAAAAAATTGGACAATTTTTAAAAAATTCATGAATAATTTAATTTTTAACAAAAAGACAAAATCTTTCATTAAAGTGTTATTGTTAATATACATAACCTACTGTAAAAATTTTATCCATGAGTAATAAGTAGTTTCTGAGAAAAAGATACATAAACTTACACAACTTAATATGGGATCCAATGGAATGCCGGACACTCTTAAAATAAATCATATAAGTGTGAATATTAATTAAATCACACTCACATGTAAAATAAAATTGAAAGTCAAAAGGTTTGAAAATTATCTTCATTGGATACCAAAAGAATCGAAATTCTATTTAAAATAAATACAAATTAAATTAAATTAAAAAAGGAACTGAGAGGTAATGATAATGCTCATTTTTACAAAAATGTATACAAACAAGTTTTCTATTACTTTAAACGAGAGATAAATTATTTTTTCTGGATAAATAGGTTGCTGCTAATAGTATTTTTGCTTTCTTCAAAATATTTTCACGAAAAAGATGCTCGTTTTTATCGAAAACTATATTACGAACAAAAATAAGGTGAGGGATGAGAGTTATATCAACGTTGCACTATAAAGCTGCACGAGGGTTATTGGCGACGGACCTCGTAATTTTGAAGCATGGTCAAGTGACGAGAATGACACCTGAGTTTGCCCCCCTCTCCATAAGCGATCCTAGGATGTCAGCCACCCGCGTGCAAAGACCTAATATGCCGCCCCTCAAGAGAATTTTTCATATTTTGATTTAGCGTTGACGTTAAAAACTCATCTATCTGTAAATTAATAATACTATATAGATACTGTGACGTGTTTTTCTAACAGGCTTTGTGTTGAAAATCATTTCATCAAAAGAAGCTGGAAGAATTTTCTCAAATAACTTGATACCAAATGAAACTACAAGAAGCAGCCTTTTAATATAGGTATAATACTTACACTAAAAAAGGAAAACTGACATTGTTTATAAGTTTTGTAAGACCATAGACACAAAAATCACTTATTTCCTATATTTTGTTTTTCTAAAATGTAAGGCTATTATTAAATTGAAAACTTTTAATTTCCCCAAATACATATTGAATTTATATGCTCCTATGTCTTAGGTAATATTAATCCTATTAAATATTTTCGTAAAACAACTTTCATAAAAGTCCTTTTTTGAGACGCCTTTGTTAAGCATCGATCTATAGTGCAGCGCCAGTGCCTCTGATAAGCAAAAAAAAAACTTTTCTATTGCGATATTGCCTGCCCTGCCACGAATTTTGAGGACTGTGGTAGCCCAGTGGCCAAGGTATCGGCAAGTATGTTATGAGTTCGAGCCCAGTAACACTAAAGACCCGCCGTGTAGGGCAGCGATGCACGTTAAATCTGTCGAGAGCTGAAACGTCCTCCCGTTGATATGGTAGTTAGGAGAGGGAAGTGCCAGCTTAGGTGTCGTCCACGTCACTTGACCATGGTTCAAAATGACGTGGTCCATCGCCAAAAGCCCTCGTGTAGCAGAAGAGTGCGACGTTAGTGTTCACTCACTGCCACGAATTTTGCTTTTAAATGAAGGGTTAATGTAAAGTGTAGACATTAATGGGCATTGTGTGGACCAAAATAATTTGCATTAACATTCTATTTTTCTTAAACTATACTATACAATCGGGTGGTAGGGACCGGTTTTGATTTTTTCATATAACTATTTAAAATTCGGCACATATTTGTTCGACTTATAAGCTTTATATTTTGAGATTGCGAAAGATTTCGTTGGATTAATACAGCTTTATGCGTTCTGTGGCCGTCCGCGTGCAATGCACGCGCTGCACATACCTGCTAGGATCCCTCTCTTAATTTTCCCACCAACGGGAGGACGTTTGAGCTTCGACAAATTTAACGTGCATCGTCCATCTCTACACTGTGGGTCTTCAGCAGTACTAGGCTCGAACTCATGACACGCTAGCCACGAATCCGTGACTTTAACTATTAAGCTACCGCGGCTTCTGCAAGTCGACCAGAACACCGCTATTTTTAATAAGTCGGTCAAAATACGTTTTAAGATATATTTTTCATATCTGAAATAAGCACTAATCATACTTATACAAATTTGTTCTGGAGAAAAATATGCCACATAAATTATTTATTTCCACGTGTTTTTTAATGTTCTTTTCATTCATACATAAAATTGGGAAATATACTCAATTTTTTGAAAATGCAAACTAATATTTAAAAATTATTAGGTGTCCCGTTTTGAGGGGGAAAATGTTCACATTATGCATGATGCAACATGTAACAATAAAAAGTTGACCAATCGATCTTTGGTGGAAAAAACTGACTGACAGAACGAAGGAATCTTGAAATTAACAAGCCGCTTTTCCACTTTCTCCATCGCACAGACTAGCCAAAATTAAGTATGCGGGTCCACCCTAATTTTGAAATGATAGTCACGATCTACAATTAATAGAAAACTATGAACGTTTGCCCTTGGATTTTTTCAAAAATTCCCACCAAACTCTACAATAGTGAAAACTTTACGTCATGCCCACGTGATACAGAGGAAAGAGAACTCGTTGGACTTGTCCAGTCGAAACACAGCACATTTCGGTTCCATAACCTTCAACCAACATTCTCCCTCTCAATATCTTTCTCTCCATTCCCACTTCAGATAAGGAAGGAGAAATGTTTTGGGAGGGAAAAATTCTTATTTCATAGAGAGTAAAAACGAGACTTTCACTTATTAAAAAATCATTATATATCTGAAACAGGACAAGTAAATGATAAAACCCGATTCAATTCATTCGACTCCTCAATTTAAGCAAGGGTTAAATTGTCATATCTTTCAAATTCTATTTTACTTCTCGTAGTGTCACACTAACATGAACATGATTATTTGTTAATGATTCAGTCATTGGGCTACTTTTTTCTTATGTGAATTCTTGTTTCATCTGTTTGTTTACACTGGATATTCCATTTCCAATGATTGATGCTTTAAAAACACTTCATCTTCTGTGAGACAGATTCCTCGTTTCTAGCTAAACTCTACTGTAATGTGTCCTTTTATTATTTCGACCTGTTGTTTGTTTAAAATGTGTGCTGAACTCTCTTTCCTTGACAGTTTATACTACCGGATTCCATCTGCGTGATTGTTTATTGCCGTTTTCAGAGGAAGGTTGACTTCCTAGAATGACTCATGGTTGACTGATAAAATAAACCATAGCAGTTCCATAAAATATGTTTCAAGTTGTGTCTTTCACTGTAAAAAAACGCATGCGTGTCTTTGTAATGTAACAAAATTCAATATGAATTCTTGCCACACATGACATTTTAATGGTTTTAGTGATTGCTAGCATTATATTGTTGAATCTATCACTGATGCGGACATGAAAGATCTTATGTGTGTTTTATTTCTCTCCATTACTAGGATATCTTGGATAAATGGTGACTAGACACTTCAAGAATTTTTATTTAGGAAAAAATTTAATCCTTCATTATCACAAAAGCATTACAATTTTTGTTGTTGTTAGAACTTTAAATTATAGATATATTTATTTGTGAATAATTCAGATTTTAGAGACATGAAGAAGTCGACATGTAATAAAAATTAATTTTATAATGCTTAGAGAATTCTGTAAAAGTATTCATTTTATACAAACAGAAAAAAAATTCAAATTACAAGTAGATGTGTGTGTTATTTCGTTGAAATGCAATAACATCGTTAGCTATTAAATAATTATTCTCAGTAGCGCACACAGGAATTTTTCAAAAGAGGGGGGGGGGTCGAAAGTCCACTATTCTCGTATCATAGACCAATGCGTCACCCAACACTATTCTTTTAATTTTATCGATTTTCGAGAACAAAAACAGTAAAAAAAATTAATTATTGAATAAAAAATTAGCATTAATTAATTTATTAATTATTAACAACAAGCAATTAATTAAATTTTACGTACGATATACATAAGATTATAATCAATCCTAAAAAATCAAGGGCTAAGGGAAGGGGGGTTCCGGATCATGGGATTCCCCCACCCCCTCGCCCTTGTGTGCGCCACTGATTATTCTAGAAAAAAAGAGGAATAAAAAAACTATAGCTAAATGATTTTTTGAAAAGTAATATGATGTAAAAATTAATTCATTTATGTATTCCAAATATTTACAAATTTATTCATGTAATACATTTTGTGTCTGTATTTTATATGTAATAAAGCTTTAATTAACATAGCATAATTTCATTAGCTAGAATTATATATATAATGATGAGAAATTTAAAATGACATCAGAATTAATTTATGTAATCTAAATATTTTTACAGACGAATTTGATAGTCCAGTTATAAAGAAAAGAGTAGATGTTAAGAAATACATAAGGAAAGTGATCTTTTAATCAAATAATTTTATTGTTCGAATCGTGATTAATAACTGTTTGAACGAATTGGACAATTGTAGAAGTTTATAACAAACTCATTATTTTTCATTTTAAATAATGTAATAAGCACTAGAAAAACTCAGACACATTGTCAGAATATCTGAAGTGTGTTTAAAGCAGCGTTTCTCAAACTGTGGGGCGCGCCCCCCTTGGGGGGCGTGATAACCTTACAAAGGGGGCTCGAGCATATCATAAAGTCCAAAATAAAAGATTTGAAAAATTGCAAATTTACAGAAAGGAAGCAAAACGAAAACATTCTGACATAATAAAAAAGTAAAATGCACATTTACATTGATATAATATACTTATAAATGCATCTGCACTGCATAATGAATTTGATAATGAATTTATCAATACTAATTTAAGATCAAGATTAATAATTAATAGTGACCTTCATGGGCTTGTTCTATACAAAATTATACATAAAATTTAATACTCTTGATAATTTGTTCGATTTATAATTTAAGTCATATTGTAGCTCTTTTGCATGTAGCTTTTAGTAGGTTATTTTTAAAATCTATACATTGTTATTGTATGAAGGGGGACGTGATGAAAATTATGATTGAAAATTGGGTCGCAAGTATTGAAAGTTTGAGAATCACTGGTTTAAAGATATAATATATATTTTTAACTCTCTTAATCTGATGGCATTCTGTATAATTTTTATCTTTGATTCACATAATATCAATTATTCTGTATAAATTCACATAATTTTTATTTTTGAGAGAGAGAGAGATTTTGCTCTATATTTCACTAAACTTATTTTCACTTCATGGATTTTCGTAAGTTCACATTTCGAAAGCAGTCTGCATTTTTTTATGTGATCCAGCGGAATAGTTTCAAAAATATTCTGGAAAATGTCACGTTTCGGCTGCTGATGAGACGCAGTCTGTATTTATATTGCTCTGTTTTTCTCGTTTTTAGCTTTTAAACTTTATTCTGTCTGAATGCAGACTTCTGGGATTTCATGGTAAATTTGGTGTACTTCTGTTGTTTTGTTTCTTAAGTTTACAATTGAAAATACTTTTTTAGCTTAAGAAAACTAAGCTACATTTTAAATCAAAGCTTACAGAAATTGAATAGAAGGAGTATATATTATATATATATATATATTAAATAGTCACTCCTACCTTACTGTCGAATGAAGTAGCGATCAATCTGATTCTAGTTGCAGTTGTGGTTTACAGGAGTGCAATGGTATGCACCTTGACCTAAGGGCTCTGTCACGGAATTCCTCTGTTGGCTGTCACTACACAACTTAATCACGGACTATCATAACATTCCCCAAATTACCACACCGCTTACTATAACTTCTGATATTTAAAAGCTTCCTAATTTGCATCTTTCCTTCACTCTTCACTTCTTGGGTTTGGTTGGAAAAGAGTTGCCATTCACTGTGGCCCCAAAGAACCCAAAGGACATGTTAATGAAAAGCCCGTCACAACAGGTACGTAATGTTTTTAACTATACGCAAGCAAACTCTCTGTCGTAGACAAGTGAACACTTCAACAGCTGAAGTAAAACGAACTCAGTTTCAGGAAGCGATCGCTATGTATAGTCTGCGAGGCTACTTTCCAGTGCTTTCTCGAAAAATCCGCTTATGTCAGAGGTCATGACGTTACAGACATCTCCATAAATTTCGAGAAGCATCGATATAATCTCCAAAAACGATGTCAATTTGGCTGTGTCGTCAATATTTCACCGTTCCCATTGAAACGTCATTATAATGTAAGGATTGGCGTTGCTTGCGAATATTACAGTTTCTATCATAAAATAAATGTATTGGGAAATAATATTAACTTACTAAACACTCAGATTTAAATTATTTACACTATTTTAAGATAAAATTAAGCCCTAATTACACAAAATTCGTAACAATATTATTTATCATGCATTACTTTTGTATTTATTTATCTTCACACTGGTGTTCAAAATTCAGAGAATATTTAGACAAATTTTTTGAAAAGTGCTATGCGAAAGGTAAAAGTATGCTTTCAAACAAAGAGGAAAATATTTAGTGTCGATAATACGTAAGCGTATACGTGCATTCAGAGGAAAAGGTTTTGTAAGTGCATGTTCCAATTTTCGAGCTTCTCTGGTTTGAAAACTTCAGCGATTTTCTTAAAACTTTAAGTAAAATTCATAAATAAATTGTTAAAATGAGTTTCTACCAACGTCTGGATAATAGAATGAAGGAGCGAATCGTTGGGAGTCTTAAAATATGGCAGTCTCAATAGCAGAGATTTTACGTCCAAAGTTGCGTGGATGACATTCTAACGAGACCGGATCCATTGGGAGAAGGCCTGGTTAGGATCTTTCAAAAACCACGAGGATCAATGAATTGTTCATCACACATTATCCTGATTGGAGTACTACAGCTTCTCGGATATCTCATAAATCTCATGCTGCCACAGGATCCCGAGTTTCATATGTTACTGTTTCCCAAAATCTACATTAGAGAGTTTGTTCGCAAGAAGGGGCATGTTTCTCATACATTTCTGCGCAGAGAAGATAGATGCGGATAACATCGACATATCGGATCAGAGATCAATAGGAGACTGTTCGATTCCCTCATGATTCCAGACTCAGGCTAACTGTCAATTTTCGTCGGGCCTTCATCTAGAGCAGTGTTTCCCAAACTTTTGACATATGTGTATCCCTTCTATAACTTTCGTAACGGTGAGTCCAAAAAAAAAATGGATGTATTTTAATAACAATCAAAATATATATATTTGTGTGACATTTACAAAATAATAAGAAAAGAGAAATAAAATTATCCATAATAAAATATAAATAAAAGTTATATTATAAATGACATTTATTTGGATTAATGAGAAAGATGAAATTGTTTGTGCTGAGATGACAGATCGTCATAATTTGGCTCCTTGATTGTTAATTTTAATCTGAGATGCGGTTCCACACTCAGTTGTTTGTTGCATTTTTCTACAATGTCTACAAATGCTGAAAAAGCAACTTCACATAAATATGAAGTTGGAAAAGGCAAGATGTATTTCAGAACTTTTTCTGTTAAAACGGATACACATGTAGCATTTGTGTATCTGGTATTACATTCCTTATATTTATTTTTCAAGAAACCGTCTGAAGCCAATTACAACAATTGCTTGCTAAAAATACACAGGCGCTTGGAGAAGCCAGTTAATATTAATGAAGTGTCTCTGTAACGAAGTGTGGTATATTCCCGCCGTGTCGCACACCAGACCATCTCATGTCTCACAAAACTGTCTTGACTTGACTCATGAGCACGTAGAATTAGGCACCAAGCACGGTGTAGCGCCAGAGGCGTAGCAACCACCGTATCTACGATATGGGGCCTTCAAGCTATAGGGACCCCAACATGTATTTGTAAAAAATCTTAAAATATTAAGGGGACCCAAACAGAACGTCAAGTAATTTTTGATACAGGGTTCACTCAGGACTAGCTAAGTCATTGTGTAGTGCATATCCCCACCAAACTCCGGTGCAGCACGTATTCCTCCCAAAACTCTTCGAGGTACGCGTACCACACTTTGGGAAGCATTGATCTAGAGCAGGGGTGACCAGCCCAAATAACCTTCTGGGCCACTTCAGAAAAATATTATAATCCCGCGGGCCGCATACAAAAATATATACACTTATGGACAAAAAAATTAGCACACCAAGAAGTAGTCAAAATGAAAAGGAATTTTACATACGTAATGACTACTTTGTTATAAGTAAATGATTAGAAAATTAAAGAAAAAGGATAATTTTTTTAAGAGAAAAAGGCAAAAGAACGGAAGATTTAATACCCAGGTGAACCCCTCTAGCACGAATGCACGATACGATACGATCGGGCATTGAGGGATACAAGTTCTGTATGATGTCTTGAGACATTTCATTCCATATTTGCTGTAACCTTGTCTCTAGTTCGTTCAAACTCGTAGGATGTCCAGCTCACCGTCCCAAATGATCCCGGATATGCTCGAGTGGAAACAAATCTGGGGATTGGGCAGGCCAAGGAAGGGTAGTAACAGTGCGGAGACAGTCTTGCGACATCCTTGCCGTGTGAGGTTGAGCATTGTCTTGTTAAAAATGGCTCCTGTGAACCGTTGCATAAGTGGCAACACATGTGGTTGCAGGAGGTCATGGACATACCGTTGGGCTGTCATGGTGCCACGGATTAATACTAGGGGTGACCGTGTATTGTAGGCAATGGCAACCCATACCATCACACCAGCTGTGGGAGCAGTGTGTCGCTGTAAGGCAAAAGCAGGTTTGAGGCGTTCACCACGGGGTCTCCACACACGAACACGATTGTCATCACTGCTGATATTGAATCTGGATTCATTGCTAAAGAACACCTGGTTCCATTCCACTGCAGTCCAGTTTCCTCGTGCGTGGCACCACTCCAAGAGGAGGTGTCAATGGGTGGGCGTCAAGGGCAACACACGTAATGGGCGCCACGATCCCAAATGTCCTTCAGCCAGGCGCCTTCGTATGGTTCGAGAAGACACATGAGCCTCTAGTAAAGGTGCTACCTGTGCCTGGATGGCGGCCGATGAAGCAGTTGGCTGTACGCGTGCATTTCTTACGATGTGGTGGTCTTCTCGACGACTGGTCTGTCGAGGGCGTCCTGAGCTTGGTCTTCATGTAAATGACATCTCTCGGATCCACTGGTCCCAACACCTCCTCACAACACAATCAGAGCGGCCTAGTTAACGAGCTACTCGCGTAGCTGACCACCCAGCTTCCATCATGCCGAGGATTCTCTCCTCTCAAACTGCGACAGCTGCTCATATTGTCTTCGAAAATGGCGTAATGGCATGTCTACCTCAGCTCTTCCTTTGTAAACGATTCAGCATACTCAAACAAGCTCTGCTTACCTGTTTTATATTTCAAGGAGAACATTCAACCCCCTCTAGTGGCATTACTCAATGTGCAATCACGTTGCATTTCTAATCATTTGCATTTCTGCCAAACGTGTACCTTCATGCCAAGTTTCGTTACGATCCCGCATTTATTTCTTGGTGCACTAATTTTTTTGTCCATGAGTGTATCTTTATGTTAGATTTAGACCCATTACAAAAAACTATTGGAGTGAAAATTTGAAACAGAATGAGCTATTAGTATTGTTTTCATTATTTGTCATGTATATAAGCAAAGAAATATAGTAATAAATAATCAAATTTTGTTTAATTTATTTAGTGAGATGTTGGTTCCTCAACTCTTGTTTTGTTTTTTCTCTTTGTTTTTGCAAGTCGTTCTCAAAATGTATGTATTTGCACATTGTAAAGATGTTGCAGGTTTTCTACCATTAAGTTTGACCTCGATTTACGTTCGATAAATTTCATATTTTATTTCTCAGATTTTTATTTGTTACAAAAAACTACACTAAAAACAAAATTATTGAACAAAATAATCGTATTTTGTAAAGTTGTAATGAACTTCGCGGGCCGCAAAATCATATAAGGTGGGCCATATGTGGCCCTCAGGTCACGGGTTGGCGACCCCTGATCTAGAGGAAAGCCTCTACATATCCTCTGGCATTCGAGAAGGAGACCGATAAGATGGAGGTGGTTTGACGGTGAGAACAAGAATCATGTTGGACGCGAGCAGGGACTTTCATCTCAATTATAGAGACTGTGAGTTTTAGAGATGAAAACACTGATCTCCTTTTTCAAGCGTGTGATTAGTCCTGATTTTATTTTTATGGATCGCAACACTCATCTAAAAGTGTAATATATGTAAATGTCACACACATCTCATGTCAAAGAGACCTTTCCAACTGCTAAATTGTTTATGGAGGTGATGAGCGACTAACAACCTTTCTCACTAGAATATCACAAACGTGTTCTATTGGGTTCATATCTGGGGAATATGTTAGACAATCCATTCGAAGGATTCTTTCGTCGAAACGAAAACTCTGTATTGACTAAGCATGATGTGGCCTGGCGTTATCATCCATGAGAATGATTCCATCCCAGAATGCTGTTGCGTAAATGACCGCAATATAGGTCTTATAATCTCATCCCTATAACACTAAGCTGTTAATCCTCAATTCCTGATAATGTATAGGTTGGTGCTGTCATTGATAAAAATATCGGCCATCGCTTCGCCTCCTCCAAATTGGATATTTTCATGCACAAATGCAGACTTATTCCAAGTACAGGTTCTCTCAAGAGGAGACTGTCAGATTGTACTTTGAAGCGGGACTTGTTCGTGAAGAGCTCCACTTGTCTCGTCCTCATCTGAGATGTTCCAGCTTATGTGGGTAGCACGAGGGTCCCCTGTCAACGAAATACAAACCATAGGTCTGCAAGCCCTTATTGTGGAGTCAGTTTCGAGCAGTTGGATTCGTACTAGTATTAGTACCATTAGTCCTTTGAAGCTGCAGTTGCAATTAAGTGGATTTCATAGAGGGGTTTTTTCCGACCGTTAGTGTTAAATACCGAACTTCATTTTGTGTTGTTAGAGGCGTACGACCCTGTCCCGATCCTCGGCGAACATTTCTAGATTCCAAAAACCGAAAATGAACTTTGTAAATGACACTTTGAGAACTTCTAACGCTTCCGCTACAACGTTTTGCATTTGACTCAACTCTAAATAACCAATAACCAACCGATTCAGTTTGTCATATTGCTGAGAGAGATTACTAAGCATTCAATATGTGTGTCAATTGATTTTAATATTTTCCTACCGTCTTAAAGCAACTGGGCTTGGTCACAATGTGGGTCTCGTTTTGTTCTCGACCCATAAGATCATGATTCGAATCATTTCATCGGTTCAATGTTATTTTCGGTTGTATTCTCCGAAAAACTGGCAATTTCAATTGGCTACTTGTGATGACCGTCGCCCTTGTATAGTTTTAGGCCTACCCGCATTCACCATCATTACTCATTTAGCACAATCGTTCGAGCTGGTTTGTGCGATTGTAAACCATGCACATTCATTTGTTTCGGGTGATTGTTTGTACGAGTATTTGACAACGTATGCTATGTACTGTCTACTTTTAAGGTTCATAGGTGGAGCGTACATTTATGTAGGTTCCCAGGACCTATTTTGCGTAGATATCCAGGTTCTGATTTTGCGTAGGTGCCCAGGGACTACTTTTGCTTAGGTGCCCAGGGTCTCACTAAGTCTTAAGATGTCCCTCAGAAGGAATGCTGAAGGTCTCTTTTCACTCCTTAACTAAAACAAGTAGTTTTTACGCCACACAAAAAGTTTGCAGATTTTCATTTTCATTAAAAGAGTTGTCCATTAAATGATTTTTTCACTGATAACCTCCTAATATAGTTTTGAGTAATATATTTATATCAAACAATTCACTTAAGATGCAATAGCATAATATTATGAAAACAGTACCTAGGAAAGAACATTTAAATGAAAATAAAATAAAATCTCACTTAAGCGAAAATCAAGTCTATTAACTTCGAGATAAGAACAATAAAAGAAATGTGATTTAAACGGAGAGCTAATTAGTATGCAATGTAGCTCAATCTTCGAGTTTCCGGCTATCGTGTTATAAGCGCATCTATTTATTTCCATTATTAATACCGCTACTTTTGTCATCCCTAATTGATAATGTTGTATTCCATTATATATATATAATTTTTGTAAGAACTTTATATGATTATACTTTTGGAACTATAGTGGAGCACTCAAAAGAGAAGGAAGTTGTAGCCTACAAAATGTATAAAAATAATTTTCATGCAATAGAACTGTTTGGAATAAGCATTACAATTTCACGGGATTCGAAATGGTAATGCTTAGTTTTTTTAAGGTGACTGCCTACCTTGAAAATATCGTTTTTCGTCTACACAAGGCATTTTTTAAAATTTCATAATCTTATAGTTTGAACATTTTTCTTTCCAAAACAGTTTTTTTTTTCCTTTACGCGAAATAGAAATAAAGTTATAGTGATTTTAAAAACATCACTCTCTGCAAAAGGGCAGTAAGATAAAACTTTAAATGAGTTTTTCTCAAAATTATGTTTTCGAAATTCTTTACCAGATACATGATATCTTAAGAACCAAATCAGATAACGTTTTGAAGTTTTGTGAGAATATGTTTATTATACTATTTTTCATAAAGTGGATCATAAGTTTTGTTGTAGGTTAAATATTTTTTCATTTAGGGTAGTTTTTATAAAGAAAAAGCTTACAAAAATATCAAAATTTTCATATTATTATGTCTGTAATTTTTTTGTATTTTAATATTTCTCTTAGATTTTGGTTCATTTTGAAGAGCACCGTAATATGTATGCTGTGTATAAAGAGAGTTAGGATAATTGGATTAGAAATTTTTATACAGTGTTACCCGTTTTAGTAAAAATTTGGTAAAATTTCCTTGAAAACAACCAATTTTTCTAAAAGTACAATATTTATTTAAAAATTTTTACGTATTTACATAATTTTTTTAGTTTTCTTCCTAAAAACACTCAATTTGTTTCAAAAATTTGTTTTCATAAAAGAATTGGGTCCGAAGGTAGGCGCTTTTAACACGCTTTATAAGCTTCACTTGTATGTAACGGAATCTTTGAACTTGATTTTTACCCATTTTAAAAGGTCAGACTAATTTGAAATTTCGTACACTTGTCAAGGACCGATAACAATACAATAATTTCATAATTTTGTTCAATTGTCCTGACCAGGGTCATCTGGAATAATGATTTCCAGATTTGGTGATTAATTCCATATACCATTTCCGGATTTGGCGACTGATTCCATATCTGGTGACTAAAAGATTAAGGTACAACTTTGAAGTGGAAACGTTCAGGGTTAATACAGATACAACAAACAAACAAAAAAAGTGTTCTTCATGTGAAAAAGGGGAGGGTGCGTCAACAATTTCTTACCGTAGTTTTAAAAATTGCCCAGTTTTTCTGAAAATGGAAATTAAAAAAAAACGAAGACTCGAGCATGTGAAAAAAAAAAATTTATATTCTAATTGCTAAACTCAGACATAAAGTCTGTTTTTCTAAATTCTCTCGCCGGATCTGTGGAATGAAACATCATTCTTCGCTTCATTTTACCAAAACAGATGACAATTGATTCAGAGATCACCGGATATAAATGTAAGCTTCAGAGAGAATACTGAGCTCTTTTTAGAGAAAAATTTCATTGACTTTATTTACACCTTCCGAGTGAAATATTTCAAGCTTAGCTCTTCCAGATTTCCTTCAGTTTAAAATAGGTAACCAAAGCTTGTTTCAGTGTGCTGAATCGTTTACAAAGGAAGAGGTGAGGTAGACATGCCATTACGCCATTTTTGAAGACAATATGAGCAGCTGTCGCAATTTGAGAGGGGAGAATCATCGGCATGATGGAAGCTGGGTGGTCAGCTACGCGAGTAGCTCTTTAACTAGGCCACTCTGATTGTGTTGTGAGGAGGTGTTGGGACCAGTGGATCCGAGAGATGTCATTTACACGAAGACCAGACTCAGGACGCTCTCGAAAGACCATTCGTCGAGAAGACCACCACATCGTAAGAAATGCACGCGTACAGCCAACTGTTTCATCGGCCACCATCCAGGCAAAGGTAGCACCTTCACTAGGGGTCCATGTGTCTTCTCGAACCATATGAAGGCGCCTGGCTGAAGGACATTTGGGATCGTGGCGCCCATTACGTGTGTTGCCCTTGACGCCCACCCATCGACGCCTCCTCTTGGAGTGGTGCCACGCACGAGGAAACTGGACTGCAGTGGAATGGAACCAGGTGTTCCTTAGCGACGAATCTAGATTCAATATCAGCAGTGATGATAATCGTGTTCGTGTGTGGAGACCCCGTGGTGAACGCCTCAATCCTGCCTTTGCTTTACAGCGACACGCCGCTCCCACAGCTGGTGTGATGGTATGGGGTGCCGTTGCCTACAATACACGGTCACCCCTAGTATTGATCAGTGGCACCATGACAGCCCAGCGGTATGTCCATGACCTCCTGCAACCACATGTGTTGCCACTTATACAACGGTTCACAGGAGCCATTTTTAACAAGACAATGCTCAACCTCACACGGCAAGGATGTCGCAAGACTGTCTCCGCACTGTTACTACCCTTCCTTGGCCTGCCCAATCCCCAGATTTGTTTCCACTCGAGCATATCCAGGATCATTTAGGACGGTGAGCTGGACATCCCACGAGTTTGAACGAACTAGAGGTAAGGTTACAGCAAATATGGAACGACATGTCTCAAGACATCATACAGAACTTGTATGCCCCAATGCCCGATCGTATCGCATCTTGCATTCGCGCTAGAAGGGATTCAACAGGGTATTAAATTCTCCGTTCTTTTGCCCTTTTCTCTGATATAAATTATCGTTTTTTTTTTTTTAATCATTTACTTATATCAAAGAACTCATTATGTATGTAAAATTTCGTTTCATTTTGACGATTCTTTCTTGGTGAGCTAATTTTTTTGTCCATGAGTGTATTTAATGTAGAATGAGAAATCCCAATTACTTTACTAATGGATACATATTGGTGTTATTATGTATTGTTTCGAAACCTGAAACACATGATTTAATAATTGCAACCTTTTTCCACTGTCAAAATATCTGTACAATAATAATTATTATTTATGATGTACGTTCATATTAAAGCAAATTGTTTAATTAAATACCCGTTTAAGCTCATTTAATTTAATCGATATTGCTTCATTAAATGCTTGGCAATGAAAATTGTTACTTAAAATAAAGGAGTTTGTCAATCTTCTAATTCATGTAAATTATTTTAGATTGTTTTTATTGTTATTATTATGTTACACTGCGAAATTTGAAAACATAAAATACGATTGCATGTTTAATTTTTAAATTAAGTATAATTTGAGATGAATGAAAACAAATTAAAACTGTGAAATTTTCATGAGTGAGATATGAAATTTTTCTTTCTCGTTTAAAATTTTAATATTTTTGTTTGATTATTTGAAAGCTATTTAGATTATCAAATTAAGATGTAATGATATTAGTAAAAGAGTCGTTTTGTAATTCTTGATTGCAATGCTGAGTTATCTTAAATAATTTTTCTGAATATATTGTAATGATTTCACACAGCTTTTGGATAAACTATTTATTTCTCAGTATGAAAATCATCATCAAATATATATATAAATAAAATTAGTATATTCTTTCACAATTCAATAGCAAAATGATCCGTAATGATTTCGAGTCTCTTTCACATAAAATAAGGGCGTAACTTCGCCCGCTAGAGAAAAGTCCTATTCAAATCGTGAGTAAAAAGGGTTCACTCTCGGTAATTCCACACCTAGTCTAAGTGAGTTCGCTGGCTCCAAATTCGCCGTGCTCTTTCGCACTCTCTACCGTTCCCTGATCTTCCAAGTTAGGAGACCGCTGTACTTCGTGGGCTCGTTATCGCTTTTTTCTATCGCTCAAGGGGCGTCCAAACGTCTCCCTTCAAAATCCAGTCTCCAGTCCGGACTCTCTCGCCCTCCTTATATCCTCTCTATCTCTCCTAATCATCCTTCTCTGATCTCTTTGTCGGACTCAACCCCTCTTGTTCTTTTGCCGCCTTCGGTCTCGGCTCCCTTGATCCCTTACCCTTCTGCCGCGCCAATCGGTCTCGTTTCCTGATCTCTCGCCCAAGGGGTTGCCGATGGCTAGGTGCACATTGTAAGTTTTCAGAAGCGCCGTCGTCACCGAATCGCGGGAAAAGGAAAACACAATTTAAGGCATCTCTTTTTGACAGTCCGGTCAGCCTGGGAAAAAGGTTCCGAAACTTTGACCACCCAGTTACGAAATTCTTTCCCAGCAATTAAGGAAATGTCTGGAATTTTCGCAACGTCTGTCGACAAGGGGAAAGGGATCTGTTAGCAAATAGGGGGAAGAGATCGGCTTCGTCACAATATGCTTAATCAAACGCAGTAGCATGATAGGAAAAAAAAAAGGATTTCATACTAATAGCAGATTAGCGATTCATTTTTACGGAACATTTTTAAGTTTCTTTTATAATATTTGTATAGTTTAAGGTTTATAAAACTTTAGAATGTATTTTCAATGCTTGTTATATAAAGGGGTTCGAATTTAGAAAAAGAATAAGAGACTAATTTAATATTCTTATTTTCAATGTCAAAAATATTAACTGAATTTGAATCGAATCCTTTTTTTTTATACGTCAAATCTTCATGTTGGCCGTTGTATAAGTAAGATTTCATGATAGTTCTTAATAAGTATCTTTTCTAAAGTCAATTTGTCTTATCTGCATCGCTTAAATAAGATATTTGTTGAAATAAATGCGACACATGAAATTTTCTTTTGGGTTATTGGCGACATTCTGTTGTGGCGAACGATGACGATGGCGTTTTGCTGTCACTTCTGAAAGGAAAACTAGTGTGGAGAAAATGGAAGGCAAGGACCCTCCTGAAGTGAAATTGATCTTCATTTTTGCTACATGAGGAAATTGTTCCTACTCCCCTTCCATCGCAAACCGGCTAGATTGCAAAAAGACGATGATTGAAGTGTAAATCTATCATTCTACACATCTATAATTAACGTTTTCGAGACAAGAGATGCTCCGGTAACTGGAAGGTTTTCTTTTGCCCACACAAACGCCTTTTCAAAGTTTTTTGACAAAATCTATTTAAAGGCTAGACACGAGGTGACCGTTAAAATAACAAATAATTTTCAATACATTTCATGATAAATTAAATTATGTATGATAAATTTTACAATCAATAAGTTATATTCGATAAATGTATGATATTAATTGAATTAAGTATGAGTGTGTATGACAAATTAAATTTTATAAAAATAATGTTATGGATGCAATATTGTGCATTTTACGTTACATTGAATGAAGGCTGATTTTTAACTTTTTAACTAACTTTCATAAACTTTAAGTCAGTTTTACGAATTTGAGAAATTTGTGTTTTAAGTTCTTTTTGTATATTACACTACATATTTATGTATAAAGAAAATATAAGTACTATATTTTGAACTTTTTCATCATAATTAATATTCACGAAGAAGATTAAGATTGTGCTTGAGGTCGTTTTTATGCTTAAAGAGAAGAAATTATCCTTAAATAGCATACATTAAAAGACTTAAGTAAAAAAAAGTTTATTTTCATCTACTTTTGTCGAAAAGAATCTAACATTTAGAGATTAAAAATGTTAAGAGAATCCAATTTGAATTTTCAACCTTCTCTAAGTCAGTAAAGGCTTTTTAATTAATCTGCTCTGTTATAGTCTACATGATGGGGAAAAAGTGAATATGAATATACATTTTCATGGATTCAGATGAATACTGTGACCCAGACAATTTTTTCTACTTTAGGAGAATGCACATATCCAGATTACTTTCTTCCCAACTATAATCCTCAACAGACGAGATAAAAAATGGTGATTTTAGACTCGAACTGCGTTAATGTTACAATCCTTTATACTCGTATCTAAAGCCAAATACCCCATTAAAAACTTCACGAATCGCCCTTTTTAGCCATCATTACATAGGAATGGCGATGACAACGAAGAGACAGAGGATTACTATTACAATTACTGAGTTTCCAAGAGAGCTCAGTGCACTTAAGCGTGATGCGGAAACTACTGCGAATTCGCAATCAAACTATAAAAAGACAGACGGCTGTGCTTAAGGGACGAGACGTGCACAAGGTTCATCACGTGGTTTTATTTTTAGATGAAGACACTATACTTCCTTTATATCGTGATTGTGCTAATTTAAATTTTTATAATGTATAAAAGTCTGTCATAAGTGTTGCAAACTTTCGACTGCGTGCTCAGTTCCTTTTTAAATAAAGCACTACTGGTTTCTATCTTTTTTCGTGATGTATTTCTTTTCTAATCATTACATCTGTGTTATATCTGGTAAGTAATAAAAAGGATTACAAATTGTAACTAGAGAAAAACAGTTAGGTTATATTTGACAAATTGCGTGAGTAGTCGTGGTGACGTTGTTATCGACTAGGATGGTAAAAAAAATACAGATCGGGACTCACACAAATTATATTAAAATGACAGCGCCTGTTTGCTAAAAAAGTCTGAATAAAAAGCAAAGAAAAAAATACTCTTAACATAGAAGGTGATTTATATATTTTTTAAAAATTTTACTTACATTATTTTTATTTCTTTTTCGAATCTAAGCTAAAATGTGCTTAAATAATTCGTTATTGTTTTGACTGGAGTTTTTAAAGTTTTCAGTTTGATTTTGTAAAGAGTTAATTGCTCTTTAACTGAATTCTGAGTTGAAATAGCAACCATTTTTTGTATTTTTTAGTCGCATACACATTTCAATATTTTACCTTTTTCCTTAAATTACATTTTATTTGCGTTATTCAATAAGTTTAATTCCAAATCCTGTTTCAAAAGTTTATTATAAACCCTTAAAAACTGTACCCTCCTACTACTTAACCTTCTGGTTTCTTTTTAATCTACCCTAATCGTAAATGCGTTTTTTAAGCAATAATGTACAATGACTGTTGAATTTTCATCCATCCATTTTTGAACTGTGGCAGTGTAATCAAACGTAATTATAAAGCACTGGGAGAATCAAAGAGAGTAGGGGAAAAGCCAAATTCAGATCAGTATTATACTTACGAAGAGAACATTTTCAAAATCTTAACTGTAAACACCAGAAATTGGCGAAGTCCAGATTGTAAACGAAATGCCTCCATCCGGGACAGTGCAAACAACTCATAGTCAGGATCAGTAGTAATTCGAGGATAAGGAGTCTGAAAAATACCAGAAAATGCTATGGCGTGCACCCTTCGTGAATTTACTTAATAGAATTAAGCTGATAGGAAGTTTCATTTGGATCATAATCTAAAATACACATTTATGTAATAAGTTGGATGATTCAGAAGCAAATTTCTCATTTCTATTGCCCTAGTCCCTGTAGGGGGATAGGAGCTTTCAATACGAAGCACTGATTGCGGCAAAGTAATGCAAACACACTTGAGAAAAATTTACAATATACTGTTGGACCCCGATTTAATGAATTCATTGGGACCGAACATTTTGTTCGTTAAATCGGAGTTATTCGTTATATCAGGGTTCAAACAAAATACAAATTTCTTCACTTACCTTTTGCAAATTCTATGAGCAACTACACAAAAGCTATCCATAGATTGAAATTACGCAATTTTAATACAGCAATAAAAAATACTGTTAGTGAATTACTACGCACCAGGTAATTGGAAATTTTAAATTATTAACTAATAGATGCTTAAAAATCTATTTCATTCCTGACTCGAGCGATTTTTTTTTCTTTATGCGGAGAAGAAAATACTGCATTATTTACATCCTGCTGCATAAGAGAGTGGTATGTTTACACACTTTCCACAAACAATGCAAAACATTAGAAAATGTAACAGTTTTGATAAACAGTTTCATTATCGATTTTTGCATTAGAATCGCTATTTATTGGCTCCAACAAATCAACGATTTTCTCAACTTCAATTGGCAGATAGGCAATCCTTAATCAAATGTTAAGAAAATTACTAAAATCTTAAATTACTCCCTGAGTTGTGGATGGGGATGAGATCCTGTCCAACTCAAGACTCACACAATATGTTATACTTGTGACTCATCTGCTCCTGTAAAGTCTAATATTGGCCTTCACCCTTTGCTATCGGAATTTGCTGCTTACAAGAAACGTATTTTTCTTTTCCGGACAAAAAGAATTTGAAAAAAAATCCAATTTTTTTTTTAATACAAAGTAATAAAAATGTTTTTTCTTTCAGTTGTTGAAATAATTTGTTACATCGGGGTTTATTATTCAGTAAATAGTGGTTTTTTTTCTTTTTGCCTTCATTTTAATCGAGGAAAGAGAAAAATTCGTTAAATCAGGGTCCAACTGTATAGAAAAAATCAAAAGCATGTCAATATATTTAAAGTTAAATTTTTAAAACTACATTAAAATACAAAATTAGATACTTAAAGATGACAAACCTACATAAAAAAGAAAAAACAGTTAAAAAAATCCCTCAGTGGCACAGAGAGGGGGGAAAAAGATCGAATTAGATCATTTGAGTTATGTGGAAAAAAAATTTAGACTAGAAGCATATTTTAGAAATAGTTCTAAATCGAAACTATATAAAATCTATGTATACAAGACGAAGGATTGTCCAATACACATTCAATACAAAGGTAACAAAATTATCGATACTAAGCCTATTTCAATAGTCGGAAATGATAAGATATTAGAAACTGATCATACTCGATCGGCCAAGAAGAGATAACTTAAGGCTATAACGTCTTCAAAAATATCGAGAAAATGACGGCACTATAAAATAACTAAAAAAAACTACGAAAATGTTTTCTGGATCATTGATTTAAGAGAATGAAATTGTTCTCCTCTTGCAGAGCGGATGCTCTCGTCT
This sequence comes from Trichonephila inaurata madagascariensis, assembly GCA_019973955.1. NCBI lineage: Eukaryota > Metazoa > Arthropoda > Arachnida > Araneae > Nephilidae > Trichonephila > Trichonephila inaurata. The sequence continues at coordinate 79,495 of BMAV01025190.1, read as the reverse complement.
CTATCCCCAACAGTACTCTAAATGAGACAGTCTGTATAGAATGACATAAAACAAAAAGAAACTCACATGAAAGATTCGGTTGCTCCCCATATCTATTTCAAATCAGAAATATGCGTGAAAAAAAGTTTAATTTATTCAAAAAATTCACTTAATTTAACTCCTAATACATTCATCTGCCTTCCCCTCTATTAAGTTCCATATTGCCTGTTTAGCTTTCAGAAACGCATGCATCCTCACACACAGAGACAAAAAAACCCCCTAGAAGTTAAAAAAAAGGTTTTTTTTTTAAAAAAAACCCATGTAAGTTTCAGAAAAAAAATCAGACCAACAGTCATCCTGTAAATGCAGTTTCCCTGCGAAAGTAATCACGAGTCCCGAAAAAGATGTTTAAGAGAAATTTTGTGAAAACAAAACCAAAAGAAAAAAGCACCCTATGCACACGTAAGCTTTTAAAAAAATCAAAGTTCATCTCTTTAGAACGAAGTCCATCTATTTTGTAATGACATTCCTTGTCCCAAGCACAAAGAAAATCGATTGTAATGTGAATGACGATAAAGATCAACTTCTCTCAAAACATTCCATTGGAGCATCTAACAGCACGTACATAAAAACCGAATCATCATTAGAAAATTCTGTTTAACAAAATTGAAACGTTATTTCAAGTGAATGAGACAAGTAAGCATAAGCATAAAAAGAATAAAAAACAATACTGCCACAGTTAATTTAAATTAAAATAAAAAACAACACGCATGCACACAATGTAACTGCAGAATAAGGTCATAAGAAACGAAAAAGTCTGGAAAGTAAATGTCTCACACGTATCGATAATTGCACTTTTTTTGGTTGAAGGTATATACAGTGAAAATCGCTTAACGCGAAAATGAAGGGACTGAAATATTTTTTCGTGTTAAAGGATATTGAAAAAAAAAAAACATATATCAACAAAATTAAGTTTATTAGAGTTTATTTTATTTACATAGATGTGTATATACATATATTTAATAAAAATCAGAGAAACAAAAACTTTCATAAGAACTTAAAGAAATTTAATACAAATTTTTTGAAAAACTAAACATTTATTGAGTTTTCGAAAAATGAGATCGCTGCCGCGGTAGCCGAGTGGTATAGGTATCGGACCGTGGCTTGTCTTGTCACGAGTTCGAGCCCCGTTCCACCAAAGACCCGCTGTGTAGGGCAGCGATGCACGTTAAATCTGTCGAGAGCTGAAACGTCCTCCCATTGGTGTGGTAGTTAGGAGAGAGGGGTGCCAGCTCAGGTGTCGTCCACGTCACTTGACCATGATTCAAAATTACGTGGTCCATCGCCAAAAGCCCTCTTGCAACTGAACAGTGCGACGTTAATATTCAATCAATCAATCGAAAAATGATCTGATGTTTTTCTTTGTATTGTTTTTTTCAGCAACAAATTGTTCGATATCGTCCTTTTTGATATTCATTTTACCATTTGAATGTTCGTCTACATAAATATGCATACTTTTCATGACGTTCCTCATTTCGGATGACGTGGAAACGGGACCTGCATTATTTATTTCATTTTCATCGACGGAATCTGCATCAATGCTATTTTTAAAGCTTTGAACAAACTCTAAAAATGTCTTTGTTTGCCATAATTGGGGCTGTACACGCATTATCATCATATACACTGCAATGAATTAATCCAATAATACAATAGAACAGTCCAAACCGCTTAGTGTTTTCCATATTTTGCTTGTTATAAGGAAACCTTTTCGTGTTAAGAGTTTTTCGCTTCGTGTTACAAGAAATCAAAAATGCATAAACATACGTAGGAGCTTGTCGGGACCGTTGTATTATTTCGTGTTAACCGATATTTCGTCTTGAGCGTTTTCGCGTTAAACGTATTTCACTGTATGCCACCATATTCAAAGTTAATGAATTTAAATATCTTATCACACATGTACATGACTAAATAGCACAAGAAGATGAAATCTAAAATGAGTTCACTCAATATTTTGCTTCATTACTAGGGCTTGCAGTAGCGGAATGCATTTTTAAAACTTAGTTTTGCATAAAACGATAAACCACTTGATTGATTTTTAGTCGTTTTTTTTTTAAAAAAGAAGAAAAATAGCATTTAAATATACAATAAAACCTACCTTAAAAATAGTTTCACTATAAACCAAGGGAAATAAAAAATATTAAATAATAAATTTACCTTTCTAATTAAAAAATGAATACTAACGCTTAGCTCAAAATATTATTTAAGACAGTCATCATATTCCAAGATCTTATCTAAATCTATACATGCTCTTCACATAACGCAAACATTTTTGTTATTATGACTCTGAGGAAATGTTAAGATTCTTATTGTCTTTACTCTAATGTTTATGCTTCTTGTATTAATCATTTTGTCCTTGTATTTTATGTTATTTGTCCAATAATATTTTGGCTTTGATATCTCTCGCCATTCATAGTGTTGTATTTTAGATGCCCAGCAGATTTTTTTTTTTTGCTTCTAAACAGCCCTTAAGGTATTTTCAATCCATTTTCAAACTGCTTTGAATGAAACATTTATTTTGTTTAGAAGTTTCTAGTGTATCCTAAGATATCCGACTACGTTCGAAACTATGATTTTGACAAAGCGTACAAACGAATTTTTTTTTTAATATTTAGTGCTACTTAGATTAGAATACACGTATAAAATAGTTTTAAGAATATTATTACAATAAAAAATTATTTAAATGCAATGTTTTGGCAGAAAATGAACTTAGAATTCCCTATTTTCAAAACATTCTCCTGTTATGAAAAATGCTTCTGTAATAATAATATTTTGTTTATATATAGCTAAGACTACTCTAGAGAGCTTGAACTAGGATTTTTGAAACATTCGCATTACTTTCAGAGTTATTACCAATTGAAATAATTACCGGTGTTTTTTTGTTAAAATTTTTCCACTCTGACGTACTAAAATATGGATAAATCTACTTCTAAGTTATATAGTTCAAAATTCTATAGTTCAGGCTCTGTACAGAGGTCTTCGCTATATATAGGCAAAATATTATCATTATAGAAGCATTTTCCATAAAAGGAGAATGTTTTGAAAATAGATAATTCCGTGTTCTTTTTT
>BMAV01025190.1:64127-75766 GCA_019973955.1 Trichonephila inaurata madagascariensis | reverse complement strand
GGAAAATTATGATTGAAAATTGGGTATCAAACGTTGAAATTTTGGAAGCACTGCTATAAGGTAGATTTTAGTAAAATAATTATATACTCCTTTGAAGCACGGTACTTTATCATATAATACATACTTTAAATTCAGAAACTTTTGATAAATGTTTATTTTTTCTCTTTAAAATGCAAAATAAGAAACAAATTTGACGTGGACATATGGGACGCATTATACAGACAAAATGGAATTTCTACAGAAATGAGTAAAACATACGGATCTTTATAAAGATGTAAAAGTCGAAATATAATAGTAATACTGAAGTACTTTTTTATCCCATAGAGCAGGGGTATCCAACCTGCCGCTCGCGAGCCACATGCGGCTCTTTGGATGTGAAGCTGCGGCTCTTTAGTTCCATACGCAAATATTATTTATTTTATCAAAAAAAAAAAAAAAAAAAAAATTAAAAACCGTTTTGAAACGATTAACGAGGATTAGGCACCGTTTCTATCTCTCAGCCACTTGTACTCGCTTTTCACTGCACCCCTCCCCCGTGATACGCGTCGTCCCTGTCGTCAGTCCGTAAAAAGCTCTCGAATGACGCCGTCGTTGGATGTTTCTATGTAGGCTTTAATTCGCTTTCGGCGCAAGACAGTTTGGAGTCTTCACCAGTGCTTTGGCTGTGACGAAAAGTTTGTTGTTTCAAGTAGAAGAGTTAGAAGCGAATTATCTTCTCAAAGGTATGTAAGTACATATATAATAATAATAAAAAAACCGAAGAAAAGGTAGGTAACATAATAAATATTATATTTTTAAAATACATATTATATATATTTTTTTCCAAATAAGATACTTAACTACCTTTTTTAAGTCAATAAGAATTGTGAAAAAGAAAGTATTACTGTTGGATATTACCCCGCGAAAGTCTTTTTATTTAAATATATATTTAATAAATTACCTATTTTATTATTTAAAAATAAGCGTTAAAATAATAATTATAAGTGTAAGTACCTATAAATTGTTATTTAATAAACTATTTTCGAACTCTGAGGATCAAAGTAGGTAGGTATTTGTAGTTTTAGATTGTTTATATGTTTAGCAATTTTCATTGATTTCCGCATAGCTGGGCATAACACCTTTACTCGTAAACTAAGTATCTAATATTTACCAAAATTAAAGAAAAAAACAACTAAAATATGCAGACTGCACCGTGATAAACACATTCTGACAAGTCCATTCGTGCAAGTCGGCGATCACCGCACACGGGAGGCAACCACACATGCGACGAAATTGTGTACTTCTAGTCAATCAGTACGTGAGAGAGTGAGACAAACAGTGTTTCGGGTTTAAGTTATTTATTTTAATAATTAAATTATTACAGAATTATTTATTTTATTCAGGTAAGTATTTTTAATTGGGAAATATATATATCATTGTAAAATGTTTTTTGATAAATTACATTCCATTATGTCCAGCTTCTCGTATGTATTTATGTAGGCATACGTTGACACAGTAAATAATTGCAAAACTTGCCATCTGCTGCTTTGGATACCTAAATAATAATTTAAAAAATTCTTTATTACAGCTTCACAGCAAGCATGGCACCTAAAAAAAAAAAAAAAAAAAAAGGAGAACTGAAGAAGAGCATCGAGAATTTAATCGGGATTGGATGGAGTCGTTCGCTTACATATGCAACTCAGAAGGCCTTCAGACTTGTTCCATTTGCCACGAAAAACTCGCACACAATAAGAAATCAAATTTAGAGAGACACTTCACTACAAAACATACTCAGTTTGCTAATAAATATCCAGCCGGCGAAGAACGAAAAAAGCTGTCGACGAGCTCCAAAAACAGCAATCAAGTTCCATGTTAAGTAATTGGACTCAATCTGCAAGTAATGTTAATCTGGCAAGCTTCGCGGTATCACTAGACATTTCAAAAAAAAAAGGCAAACCATTCACAGATCGCTTCATACGTGCATCTAAAGAACTGTTTCGTGATTTCAAAAACAAGCCAGAAATCTTGAAAAAAATCAAAAATTTGCTACTATCCGTTAAAACAGTACAAGATAGAATAGCTAAAATGTCTTCAAATGCAACATATTTGTAGGTGGAAGTTATTCAACTTTATTCTGCCTTATCACTTCCTATAGATGAGTCTTGCGACTTAAAAGGCACGGCATAAGTTGCCCTTTTTGTCAGGTATATGTCTTCCCAAGGTCCAAAAGAAAAACTTCTAGGATTTCTACTCCTCTCGGGACAAACTAAAGGGAAAGATATAGTGAATGCCGTGCAAAAATGCCTTGAAGACAATAAGATCGATTTAAATAAAATCGTTTCAATAGCAACTGATGGAGCCAGAAGTATGATATGAAAAAATAAAGGGCTACAACGATTCTTCAGAGCAAAATAAACCACGAAATTCTTACGTTTCACTACATAATACACCAAGAACCGCTTTGTGCTCAAACATTTCCGGCCAAAATAGTTGAGGTCATGAATTTGGTAATCAAGATTGTTAACAGCATCTTGTCAAAAGCACTCTACTATCGTCAATTGATAGAATTCTTAAGCGAAATAGAGACTCAGTATTCCGACCTCCTTCTTCACAATAAAGTGCAATGGCTTTCCAAAGGTTTTGCTTTGTGCTAGAATGAAAGAAATACATTTCTCAATGAAAAAGACATTAATCACCCTGAATTGGAGAACGACAAATGGTTGCAAAAATTTTACTTTATGGTGGATATTACAGCAAAATCTAAATGAATGATGAGCTGAATCTAAAACTACAAGGAAAGGAATGTTTTGGTAGAAGAATTGGTCTGTTTCGAAGAAAAATTATTTTTGAAGAAGATATTCAGAGCGGTAAATTACTTCATTTTCATTTTCTAAAGCAATATAGCGACAAAACCAGTGCAACTGTTGACACGAATTACTTCAGCACAGTTATATAAAAAATTAAGGATGCATTTGCTGAGAAATTGGGCAATTCTAAATCAACAAAATCACTCTAGCATTCATAGTAAATCCTCTTAACTCAAATAGTAGCGAAATCCACATTGAGCAAATTGGATTTGATATTGGATCTCTAGAAATGCGATTGATCGATTTAAAAAGTAAAGCTTTGTGGAGTGGAAAATTTACAGAGTTGAAAAGAAAGTTGGAAGAGTTGGAGGTGCAGAAATGTATGTACGTAACGCAACAAAAGTTGACAGCTTTAAAAGAAATGTCGCTAGTTGGGCACTTATATTCGACGCATGGAATAGTCTCCCAGATTGCTACAGTGAGATGAAGAAGTTGGCATTTGGAGTGCTGACTATCTTCGGATCGACATATTCGCGCGAGCAAGCGTTTTCTTGCGTGAATATAATTAAAAGTAAAGTGAGAAGCCAACTAACAATGAAAATTTAGAGTCGTGTTTGAAACTTAAAACAACAGGTTATGAGCCAAATTTATCCAAACTTTCTAAAACCATGCAAAGCCATCGCTCCCATTGAATTTGTTTGCTCAATTGTTTGTTATTGATGTACAAGTAAGTGTTGTAACGAAAAAAATAAATGTTTAATTGTTTTAATTTTTTACTTAAATGATAAGTAATTATTTAATAATGCCATATATATATTATCTAATTTGTTGTGAAAAACATTACTTATATATAAATAAATAGATTTTAGTTTTTTTTTATCAAAAAACTTTATATATGCAAGCACTATTTATTATTGACAAGAAAAAATTCTGTGGCTCTTTAAAAACTTTGAAATCTTTAAAATTGCAATTTTTGGCTCTTCCGACTCAAAAGGTTGCCGACCCCTGCCATAGAGTATTACGAGTTATCATTCTATTTTTTAAATAATGTAAACATAACCTGAAACAAAAGTTTAGAATACTCATCCTATAAAATTCAAATTAGGAATTTTTTGCTTCTTGAATTTTGTATCACGATCAATATTGGTTTCGAATCATTGCTAAAAATCTATTCCTTAATGCACCGGGAAATAAAGATATTACTTTTAACCTTTCACGGCTAAATAAATTAAGTCTACTACACAGCAAATAAAACTTTCTTTGTTACAAATTTTGTGTGTGTGTGATAATAAACTATTTTACTTTCCTTCTCTTTTTGTGATGCATATTGATTCATCTGCAGGAAAGTTGATTCTCACTGGGAATACATCTTGTTGTCAGACGAAAATATGGTAATAAAATTTTACATTAGTATCGTCTCATCTAAGATAGAATTCGATACCAACTATAATAAAATTATTTGAAGGTTTGAAATACATATTGAAAGAAGTTGAATTTTCTTCGTTTTAAAGCTGCTTTATCCTAATAAAAAATAAAGAAGACTAATAACTAGAAATATTTTTCCAGATCAAAAACTTCACCAACATCAATTATTTATTTTGAGTTGATCATTGCGTATAGAGTATATATAGTACAGGAGACCCTCCGTATTGAAAAAAGTATTTAATTCCATGATATTGCGTAAATGGAACTATTAAGAAAATGAAAAGGCATCCAGTGTCAATGTCATTGGCGATAGCATTTAATTTACGGTGTTAATACTCCAGAAAAGAGTATACCCCCTCATTCAGAGAATTATGAGTTTGTTGATCTTTCAAATGTTTATCTCACTACAAATATATATACCATCTAGGTTTTTTTTTTAACTCCAATGTGTGAGTTCAAGTGAATCGTTGTCAATGGAAACCGCTTAAATACGTTTAAAGGATACTTGAATATAGTATTCCTTTTAATTTATAAGCCAATTTATCTTATCTTGTATATAATATGTTGTACGCTTCATTTCCCATATTTTAATGTCAAATGAACTAACTTCATGGCCGAAGTGAAATGCTAGATTTCTAAATTTTATGGATGCTATTATAGTGGATGCTTATGTCGCACGAACTAAGATTAACATTGGGCACTTTTTTTCCTTTTTCGGCTCCCAATGTCTTACGAATTTGGATTCTAAGGCAGACGCGTGAACACAATCTTAAGTACATAACTTAACTATAATAGTTACATTTAATTGAACTATGGAATCTAATTTAATAATTAAAATGCCCCTCATTTCGGTCGGTGATTTCTTCGGCTTTCTTAAGTTGGATAACTTAAATTAAGAAATATTTAAATATGTTGTGTGAGTAATTAGGTTATATACAAATATTATCTCATCAGTGCAGCTGATTGCTGTTCACAGAGAAGCTTAACTTACAAGTGTTTTAATTTCTTCTTATATCAATAAAGAAATTATTTTAAAAAAGAAAATTATTAATCATATATTTTTGACTGGATAATTGAGTTACCACCTTTTGTTAAATTTCCTGTGTTTCTTTATATTCAGCATATAAGCGTTTAAAGATATGAAATTAACACTAATTTTTGTGTACCCGATAGAAACAAATGAATGAATAAAAGTTTTATTCTAGTAATATGAAATTGATATGTCTGTATTTCATAGATGTATTAAAATCATTTAAAGGAGTGACAAAAATCACGTCTTCTTGCGGTTTGAATTAGCTGGGAAGATCGATAAATCCATGGCGCCTTAGAATTGTTGATTCGTCTTGCTGACGTTATACCACTGAGCCCGAAGGGATATTCAGTTTTTCAATTCAGTATATAATTGATTCTGTGCGTGTGTATTTGGGTTTCAGTTTCCTAATAGCTGTTTCTTTGCGTGGAGATTTCCACTTATTTTCTATTGAATCTCTTTTGATGGTACTAAGATAATTATAAATATTCCGAAAAACATTTTTTGTGTCATAATTTTGTTAAATTCCATGTGTTCATTGGCATTTGGATTTTTTCTTCTAGAGAGTCTTTAATATTGTTTTAGTTTACCCTTAAACTGTGCATTTAATACAATGTAAGACTATTTTGTGCAGAAATATCTGTTACTTATCCCACCCGATCGACAGTAACATCAGATCGAGGCTCAGGAACTTTGTTGCAGCAAGGGACTAGTTTTTACGCCTGTCGTTAGTCGTAGCTTTGAGCACCATGCAGCTGACAGTAAGATTTGTTTTTGTCTCGGCTCCACCTCAAATATGAGAGAGAGCACCCGGGGGGGGTGATGTCAAAGATGTCACCTGCATACCATTATTGAGAATGGGCCCTAATCCACTTTAAACATAATTTGAATTTCCGTTCTCTCCTAAAAACATGCTCTCTTCAGTATGTTTTGATAGTATATTCAGTTAAGTTTATCGTTTTTATTTTATACCTATTATTAAATATTATTCCTTCTAAAATACTGTGTTTTTCATTGATACATATCATTTCTTAGTTTACCTCTTATTTAATGCAAATAAGTCTTTAAGCATAAATTTGGTTGAATATAATGTCAGTTTTAAATATGTGCTTAGTTAAATTTTTTCACCGTCAGAAGTAAGGCGAGTCGTTCTTTCGAGACTTAATGGCACTCAGTTTAAATTATATAAGAAAAAAAAGACGAATTACTCTTGTCACAAAATGATGCGATATAAAACTTATTAGCTTTATTAAACCAATTAAAATACCTATAAATCAGTTAAATGCAGTGATTGTTGAGAAATACATCATTTTAATTGCAAGGATATGATGTTAACATCATTATACTCCTTAAAAATGATAAGGGTCATTTGCACATCTAACTTCAATGATAATTACAATGCAAAACATCTATTACGAATATAGCAAGCAGTTTCGCTAGGCAGTTAAGACACAAAAGTCAAATAATTTACAAAATATTCTAATATTCTATCAATCATTTAGTCAAGTTGCATTCTTTTTAAGACTTTATTTTAAAGTTTTACAATATCTCCCCAGAGATAAGGATGTAATTAAATGGAGCTCAATTATTTAGTATTTGTAATAGTTTTCAAGATTTTTTAGACAGGACATAAAAGTATATGAAACAGACGCATCATTACATGTTGTTGAAAAGTACATGAGTGAAAACAAGACTATATATATATATTAGATGACGTCAGTAATTGTGTCAAACTGGAAAAAAAATTCTCCTATTTTAGAAGCCATTTCAACTATCTTTGAGCAAATATTAATTCATTCGATTTAGAAGAAAATTCGCTCCAACAAATTTAGAAGACTAGATCAATTAAAAGATGAAAATTCGACTCTAAATTACTTTTCTCTCTTCTATCTGCATAAGCAAAAATACGAAGCAGTGGAATAAAGTAATTGCAGTTTCCTGAATAAGAATAACTTAAATAAATTTAATCTGGGATCATTTAAAAATTTACATAAAGTTAAAAATCAAAAGTAGTATGATTGGGGGTCAGATACTGGAATGTATGTATATTTTATTATGAGTGCACCCAACCTTTTTTACACGATTTCGAAATAACACGGTACACGAATTTATAATGATTTATTTTATTTATTTATTATTTTTTTTTACACAAATTTTTTGTTCTTGCCCGAATTTCAAGGGGAAAAAAAATGAGGACTCGCGCCCTTTGGATGAGGATGATTTGAACGAGTTTTTGACAGTTTATGATACTAAAGAAGTCGATACTGGCGATGTAGAAGGTGAATTTCAGGTATTAACAGCTAATTTAATTCGCAAGGGCTTGAAATTTACTGCAAGTATGGAACAACATTTTATTGCTCATGATCCTGACACAGAGAAAGCATTAAAATTTCTACGCAGTCTTGTTTGGTTGAATGGTTGAATGATTATTGGGGCACATGAACTCTGATGAGGTCTTAATATCCCCTATCTTAAAAGTTATTGTTGAGCATTAGAGGATGGTTTGCCATGATTGAGGGGTAGTTTAATAAAGTAATTAAAATATTAGAGAATTTAAGATAATTAATAAAAATTAAATAACATTTAAAAAAAATTATTGGGACCATTAAGTTATAATTAAATTGCTGGAGCTAAAGTTGTCTGTGTTGTTGATGTGAAGTGGAGCTGTGTTGGCCAGCGCTGCCACCGAGACCGGAGGCTAGCGAACGGCCAATCAGTCTTGTTTAAAAGGATATCAAGAATTATATAATCAACTTGAGGACAGCCGCTAACAAGACTTTGTAACAACAACAAAAACCAACAGAGGCCGTTAATAACGAATGAAATTCTTCATTTACTGTGCTAGACATATCTGACACATCTACTGATGATAGTATTTTTGATTCAGTTCGTAATAAATGAGCACGCTTGTTACCAAGTAACGATGAACAGTTGTCAGTAGTTTGCTTCCTAATTTCAATTTGAATTTTTATATATTGTATATACTTATAGACTAAATTTTAACGGTTCAATAATTTTAATTTTTCTTTAAACAAAAATGAATAGTTTTTTTTTAATATGTAATACAGATTTTTTTTATTACTTTTTTTGCACGGCTGTTTGGGAAAATATTTAAAGATTTTTCATCCTACACGATTTTTTAAAGTTGTGGATTATATCATCAAATTTACCATATGCCACAAGTATTTTTTTACGCGATTTCTTTTGTACGGTTTTCTTTTGTACGGTTACGTATCTACCGCGTAAAAAAAGAGTTGGTTGTAATTCAATAAAAAATCTTGTGTACACATATATAACCCACAGTTTTGAATAAATAAAGCCACTAACAACATTTCTAAATACTTTAGAATTAAATATTAGATATCACGAGGAGAGAAAAACTGTTATATAATATTTTCTAATTTTTAACAGAAAATTTGAAAAAGTTTTAATTTTTTTGAAATTCATACGCCATTTATCACGTAACATTAGGTTCCTTTTCTTAACTTTATTTCCCATCGAGACACTATATTATAAATAAACAATTTTACACCCGACATCATTATTCTATTGCGCGATGAATGATTCATCTTTAAAGAAAAATGTTCGGTAGGTTCCAGAAAACTACAGGTTTCTTAGACCTTGTTTTTTAACGAATTTTGTGGCAATTCCAGGAATTAATTAGAATTTTAAAGAACGAGTCTACTGACGTGAAATAAATATTCATGAGTTCCCATAACTATACTCTCCTTCCCTCCGTGGGATATATAGTTCTACTAACCACTTATCCTAAACTTTACATCGTGTACTTTGAAAACTGTGACATCGAGTAACCTAAAGATGTCTCCCCCTAATATTTATAAAAAGGATTCGAACTTTGAAATAATCTTAAGTGGAAAAATATCCCGATATTAAAATAAGTTCGTGTTGTTACGATCCATTTCAATTTTATATATTATATTTTTAAAATTTCGAATAATCAAATTCATAGATATTCCTCTATAATAAGAATAAGGAAATTCTGTCGATTTTTAGATGAGGAAAAAACCCACTCGGTTTTTTATCATAAAATAATTTCGTTTATCAAAATATCCACCAACGTATGCAGTAACTCTTACCCAGCGAAAAGGTAAAACATTCAGAATATTATAAATTCCATTTTTATGAAATTGCTTATTCCCCCCCCCCCAAAATGTCGACCTTTCTCTTTTCTTTTCTTTTTCATTATTAAACTGTTTACTATGTATATGAGTGTCCAAAGATAAAAACAAGGGGTAATACGATAGAAATATACCTAGGGATTAAGAGAGTTATGTTAACGTCGCGCTATAAAGCTACCCAAGGGCTATTGGCAATGGAGCTAGTAATTTTGAACTATGGTCGACACCTGAGCTGGCACCACCTTCTTTACCCTCTAGATGGCAGGTCTTCAGTGGTACCAGGAATCGAACCTGTTACACTCCGGCCATAATTTCGTGACCATATCCCCTAGGCCAGTGGTCTCCAACCCCCGGTACGCGGGTCAAATACTACTGGTCCGCACAAGAAACATTAAATTATTTCCATTTTATTTACTACGGTATAATTTTCTTGTGTTTGGGTTACTTTTTATGAAAGTCGCTTTACATTCCTTGTTAAATCATTTTACATTCACTTTTTGGTGTAGCTATATTTTATTCTGAAATCACGATTAAATACAATTAAATTAAAATTATTAAATCAAAACAGTCTAAAATATAAACAATCAACGTCCTCCCTCTCAGCGAGTCACGGTAAAATTATCCAACGTTGACCGGTCCACGACGATAAAAAGGTTGGGGAACACTGGCCTAGGCTACCGCTGCCAATAAGAAGGACGGAAAGGGCCCCCCGCCTTAAATGTATAACCTTTATTCTGGTCTGTAATGTAAAGTGTGGTCGTGCGTCGTTGCCCATTTAATTTTCGCCTTTTCCCTGTGTTTAGTGTAAATGCTTCCGTTTGTTTCGTCACTTACTTATGAACACTTCTGTAAGCTGTTGATACAGTAACGTTTTCCCGCCACGCAGCTGCATGACCGCCTTGCCTATGCAGATATCATTACGCCGTTCATATCTACATGTGTACCTCTAAAATATTGCGGGGGTCCTTTCCTCTGACAGCACTCCGACAAACGATGACCGTGAGAAACCAACGGCTAGACCTCACCTGTGAACCTAGCCCGACTGAAATTCGAGGTGCATGAAGCGACCGTCTTCATCTCAAAGGAATGGAGAGACAGTCCGTTTGCAACTCTCAAAAAGAAATGTTGTGTTAGACTCCTCCTTCACAAATCCTATTCTGTAAAATTGAAAAATTGAATAGTTTGAATAGCTTGTAACTAAATGTAATTAATAGCTGTAGACGTATTAAATGAATAATTTAATTTCTTAAGTCTCAAGCTACCCACATCAATTTTTCCAAATGGTTACAAAGCGTTTAACAAGATTTAGGTTCAGTCATTGTCTCCAGTTCTTAAATACTTAGATTTGGTAGTCTGTCTCACCTAGTGTCGTCTTTTAGAGATTCAGCTCCGGTAGAAAACTTTTAAACCCTCTTTTGACCATATTGCTTGGACATCTAGAATAACCGCTTTCAAACTAATACGCCATTAAGTTTCAGTTGCTGCCTCTTGAAAAGCTTGCGTTCTAGAGGTGAATGAAACAGAGCACGAAACCGAAGAAGAAACAATCTAGTGAATACTAAATGAGCGAAAATACTTCTAAAGATTGACACACTAAATACTTTTGCTATTTTAGGTTACAAAAAGCTTGCTAGACCAGTTTTGTTTTTTCACTTTCAACTTCAGATATTTTGACACCAATTAAGATTGAAGTTAGGAAACATTCCCAAAACAAGTTATTATATCATCATTTTTAAAGTATATTTAAGTATTTAATTATGTTTATTTGGTGATATTTACTGATGCTACCTATCTTCAGAGATAAAAAAAAAATCTAGGTTAAAATAAAAACTTCTCAAAAGGATTCATAACGATTTTTGTAAAAAGTAATGAGATAAACCACTGTTAAAAAGACACGCTCTGAATTACTTAATTTTTTGAAATGAATTCCTTATAGTTATTTGGGTTATCATATGAGCATAAAAACTTAAGAAATAATTTTGTCACTAATCAGATATGTATATGCAATAAATAAATGAATAAAAATGAGAGATAGAAAAGAAAGAAAAAAGGGAGTCATTTTAAGAGAGCATTTAATATAATAAAAATTAACAGGAGGATTTTTGCAAACACACACACACACACACACACACATATATATATATATATATATATATATAGGGAAAACCGTTCTAAATATTTTTCAAATACTAAGTCCTTTTTATCTTATCAATGGGACTGACATTGTATCTGTTATACAAAATAGGAAAAAAAAAAAAA
>BMAV01025190.1:49884-64027 GCA_019973955.1 Trichonephila inaurata madagascariensis | reverse complement strand
CAGCACAGAAATTTTTAAAAACCTTCCCAATTTAGTATGTATTATTCATCTAAATATAATCTTGAATACATTTTTAGCATCTTGCCATAACTGTGACAGGAAATAACGGAGGTGCTTTCTTTTAACATGTCGCGAAATGTAATTAATATTAGTTTCACAGCTATGAGTATATATTTACAATAGCATTTAAAAAAAATACCTGCGTAAATTCTAAAATGATGTAAATAATTATCATGGTAAATAATGCATGCACGTATCATCCATAAGTATTATTTATGTTCTTCACATAAAAGTAATCAGGCTTCAAAAGTTATTAAAATCAGTTTCTTAAAATCAAAATTAAAGTTTCTTATCTTCAAAACATTTCCGAATTTACAAGTTTTGGTGGTTTTTGGCAATGTTTGGTACCGTCGACAGGAGATGTAAGGATGGGAAAAACCGTTCAGCTGTTAATAAGTTAGAATCAGATAAGAATCGTCGACAAACACCGAATTTCCCTGTCGACAACTGGAAAGTTTAGTCCGTGATCTTAGAGAACACCTTCTCCTCCCCTCTAATAACTAATACATTTAGTTCACTGTAAATAAACCTAGGATTAAAGAGCAACAGTGTCGGGAGTTGTCAGCAATCAGAAACGAGTTATAAGAATGAGAGGATGTGACAAGAAAGACTTTCGAAGTTCAAATTTTCATCAACGTTGAACGTGCTTAGAATGTGATAGTTTTAGAAATGGATCTTTCTTATTCAATTGCATAATGGGAATTCACTGTGTTATCTTCCTTGTCTTGATTTCTAATTTTGAAATATCGACTTTTTATTCTTCATTGATTTTCCATGGGTGTTGTTTTCAGCATACATTTACGAGTTAGTGTTTATTTCCCATCTAAAAAGTCTTGACTACGGTTCAAAATTACAAGATTCTTTGACAGTACAGAAATCGAAGATCCTTTTTAAAAATAAATCTGTGAAACAGCTTTTTTTTTTTAAATCGAGACACTTGTTTTTTACTTTGTTCACAGTTAAATTTTGAATTTATACTAAATATTAGTTTAAAAAATAGAAATCATGCAAAATAAGAACTTTTACCTTAATTTATATAATTGTTAGCATCACATACATTGTAAAACCAAATGGATTGCAAATCCTGCTAAAAATATTTAGTCTCTCGTATGATGAGTCACTAATTTGAAAATTTCTTTAAAGTTAGCCTGCATCGTGGATTCAATTCAGGAAAGTTAAATTCAATGATCATATAACTCGTTTCCTATAAACCTGTTTCTATTTTTTTCAAAGATTTGATTAATCAAACTTTTCTTAGAGCTCCAACTATGTTCTTTTGTTAAAAATCCTGATGAGTACTTAACAGTTCATTCACATGTCTCTAGATGGCGTTATGTTCCAAGGACAGCTTAAGACAAATTTTAATTTGACGATGAAAAGTATTTTTATAATTTTGATTTAAAAGTCAAAATTAGTGAATTTTTCACTTTTTAAACGTTCTTTTCTTACTACACATGTGTAATGCATAATTAGAAATTCAAGAAATAAAACAAAAAGCAATTGTGGTCATAGTGCCCTCAACCCTATTTTGCTACACAAGAAAATGAAAACATTAAAAAAAATGAAAAACCGAGTTTAAAATAAATGACTTCAGAGATTAACGATTAATAATAAACACACTAAGGAAGGATTCATATATTACATCATTCATTGAATATAGAAGAAAAGATATACTACTTATTGTATATAGAATGTTAATTTTATTATCTAACATTAATAAACTAAAAGATTATATAAATAAATATTATCTACATATATATATATATATATATATATATATATATATATATATATATATAAATGTGTGTGTGTATTTACATAATTAGTTGTTATTGTATTACAAAATATTAAGGCTTTAAAGTCATCTGTAAGATGCAGCTTTTTAATTTTCACACATAGACATTATCACATTTTAAATAGAATTTGATTCACGTGCAAAATTAATTCTCTTTATTTTCTCAAAGAATAAATATCGAGTCGTTTGTTCAAGTCCAAATGCCATTGAATACCCGCCGTATAGCGGGACTAAAATCTGCCAAGATTTAAAAATCTCACGTTAGAGGGGTGAGGAAATTTGGAAAGTCGTATCAGCTCAGGTATCGTCCACGTCACTTCACCGAGACTCAAAATTACGAGGTCCGTTGCCAATATCTCTGGTGTATCGTCGAAGTGCTACGTTAGTAAAAAAAAATCACACACATATTCAGCAATTAAGTGTTCTGACTTAGATATTGCTTTTACTTCTTTAGGATCTGGATGAGAAATCAGAATACCAACACAGACCTTAGAAACGTTGGATCAGTTTCATTATTTTCTTTTAAATAAACTTTTAATGAAGTCTTTGCTTTGGGCTTTCTGATCGTTACTTCTGTTCCGTGATAAAAAGATTATTTGTGAATAAGAGAGAATAAACAACAACAAAAAAAGGCCTTTATAATATTTGATTACGTGAAAAGGTACCTTTTACAAATTTCTGTACAGCTGAATATATATTTAAAAGAAAATAATTTTTTTATTGGTGCTGAGCAATAGTGCAGAGCGTATGCTTTAGAAGTGAAAAAAAATTAGGAATGCGCTGCAAAATTTTTGGGAATTATCAGAATTTGTTTTTAATTACACCGGTCAACATGATTTTTGTCTCATGAGTATCAATAGTTGCACTTAATGCAGTTTTTTATCGTGTTTTCAAATATGTATTCGGAATTTCTCCATCACCCACAGTTTTTTTTAAATTTAAATTTCAATTTATGTATTTAAATATTTTTTTTTAATAAACGACCATTTGTCCAATGTAAAATAAAAACTCCTAGAGCATTGTAAATGTAATGGAACCGCATGAGCTAACTCAAATGGTATCATTGCTACTGTTATGCAAGTTTAGACATGTACAGACACTTTGGCACGAGACACAACAGACAGGCACAGACATAGTCTAGACTAGCATGCATTCATTAGAACGATGTCAGTTGTGAGATAGTAGTGAACCAGTAAACACGTAATTGTGAGTGCTTTGTGTCTGGATTGTTGTATGTGACGTATTTACAAATTTATTTCTTTTAATTTGTTGTTAGTTACAAAATGCATAGAGCTTGTTTAAATCATCATAACAACTTTTGTTATATATGTGGTGAAGTGACGTTCAAGTCCCAAAGGCGAAACCTTACTCCATTAGTAAAAAAGTGTTATGAACTTTATTTTGGGTGTAAAGTGGGGGACCAAACAAGGACATGGGTCCCACATATCTGTTGTTTATCGTGTACTAGGCTTCTCATTGCATGGAAGACTGGCACACGCCACATGCCATTTGCTACCCTTATGATTTGGAGGAACCCAAAGATCACTCCTCTGACTATTATTTCTGCTTAACAAACATTAAAGGAATTACGCGTCAAAATCAAAACATACAGTGGTGTACCCTGACTTGCAATCTGCAATGAAACCAATTTCACACAGCGAAGAATTGCTCATACCAAAGCCTCCAGAACATGTGACATTAGATGAAGAGAGCTCAGATCCCAATAGAAGTAAGGAAGAAGAAGAAACAGTTTGTGGTGATACAACTTTTGAACCAAGCTGTTCATCTGAGCTTCATTTATTGACTCAAGAAGATCTTAACGATCTCATACGAGATTTAAAGTTATCCAAAAAACAGTCTGAAATGATTGGTTCCCGGCTAAAAGGATGGAATCTTCTTCAAAAAAATACAAAGATATGTACTTTTCGTAGTCGTCATTCTCAATGTAAAGACTATTTTTCTGAAGAAAATGGCTTAGTGTTTTGTAATGACATTTCTTCTCTTATGGAGACATTTGGTATTGAACATAACCCTATAGAATGGGGTGCTTGTTCATTGATTCCTCCAAAGCAAGTTTAAAAGCAATTCTTCTGCATAATGGAAATAAATTCCCATCAATACCTGTGGCTCCCTCTGCTAGTATGAAAGAGACACATGAAAACTTTCAATTTATATCGGCAAAACTTCAATATGCAGTGTATGAATGGAATATTTGCGGTGATTTGAAGGTAATTGCACTTATTCTTGGTCTGCAGCATGGTTACACAAAGTACTGTTGTTTTTTGTGTCTTTGGGATAGTAGGGACAGAAAAAAACCATTACATCAGAAAAGAATGGCCTAAACGCGAATCATTCATTCCTGGAAAGAAAAATGTGAAATATGAAACATTGTGTAATCCTAAAAATGTGTATCTACCTCCGTTACATATCAAACTAGGATTAATGAAGAATTTCGTGAAAGCCATGGGTAATACTCCTGGTTTCATGTACTTAAAACAGAAGTTTCCTAAAATTAGTGAAGCAAAAATTAAAGAAGGGATATTTGTAGGTCCACAAATGCGATCACTAATGCATGAGGAGAAGTTTGAGGAACTATTAAATCCACTGGAGAAAGCATCTTGGCAAGCATTCAAAAATGTAACTCACAGTTTTTTGGGAAATCTAAAGGCGGAAAATTACCGTGATATTGTTCATGATCTTATAACATCTTATAAAAATTTGGGCTGTAATATGTCCCTAAAAATACACTTCCTGCACTCTCACTTAGATTTCTTTCTGGAAAATCTTGGTGCAGTGAGCGATGATCACGGGGAACGCTTTCATCAGGAGATTTCAGTGATAGAAAAGAGATATCAAGGCAAATGAAATGCTAATATTCTGGCCGACTATTGTTGGACCATCAAGAGGGATGCTCCACAGGCGAAATATAAATCGTGATTTATTAATTTCTAGGTGAGTCCAAATGTTCGAATATTGTCTACTTAAGAATGTAGAAAATATTTAAGTGTGTCAAATTATAAATGCCTGTCTCTCGAAAACCTTGTATGATGAAGAAAAATCGATATCATATTTGAATTCAGGAGAAGAAATGCTATCAGAATCACATATTTTTCTTTCTGAGACAAAATTTTTTTTTCTTTTTTATTGCCCAGTGTTCACACTGATAATTATCAGTGTGAACACACAGAAGTTATACGCAACATAATGCAAAATATCATTTAAAACTGTAAATTATTCACTTATTAGTTTCTATAGAAATGTATAAAATACTATCCCTTTTATATGTATAAAATTGCATATATGGTCTATATTAATACTCACGTACCAAACTCAGATAAAATACTTTTTTCTTTATTAACATGTAGATGCATCTGGTAATAAGCACAAAATTATTTTCTTTGACTTGCAATGAGTAGATAAAAGAAACTATGTTACCTAAATGTATGTAGTTTGTAATATGGCTTCTCAGATTAAATTATGTTACGTTGATTATATTATAAATTGTAACACCTATGAGAACCATTTCAATAAACTCTGCTTCACATCGATCGTAATGCTCATGGTAATAAATTTTGTGAAGAAAAATGCTATTACTCATATGCCTTTCATATCTTATCAGAGTCCTTTATTATACAAATTATATTAAGGCTTATATTGAAACACATTATAACTTACAATGTGAAGAAACCTCTTGCAATTGATTTGATAGTTTTGAATTAAAGTTGTTGAAATTGACAGTTTTTCTTCAGTTATTTTCCAAATTTCCAAGAATCGAATAACCAGATACACAATACAAACTAAGCAGTTTTTTTTACTCAAAGAACTTGAAATACAAATTCTCAACTAGAGAGTTATAAAAAATAAGTCTTTATTTGAAGACAACAAAAGGTGGAGGATATAAGATGGTAAATTTATTTGATAGCTAAATCTAAAACCAGATTCGGCATACCTCAAATTGAATTCATTGTCAGCTATGATATAAAATGAAGTGCAATACAACCTACGGCATAAATTCTAGAACTCTTTCAATTTCGTTTCTAGACAGATTCCGAGAAAGATCTTTCATACAAAAATAAAAAATTTAAACTTTTATACAAAAATTAAAAAAGGCTTTTAGAAAAATTAAAATGAGCTCGATAAAAGGAATTGTACCTTATTGAGGTATTGTTCCTTTCGTCGAGCTCCATTCATCGTAAGAGCAAATCTCAAAAAGTCATTTGAAATCATAATTGGTACCTCATTTTCTCCGCAGGGACGTCTCAAGACTTTTTGTGACCCTGGGCCCTTATGAAAAAGTAGGCTCTACGCGCACCTCTTAAAAATAGACAGTATATACCATATATTGAAAAATATTCGTAAAAACAGAAATCTGAAACAAATAAATGTGCATGACGCACACTTTCACAGACCTGGGCGCACAAATCGACTTTCGATTTATTCTTAAGGTATCCGACTACGTTCGGAACCGTGATTTTGCAAAAGCGTGTAAATGGATAATATTTATGATATTTAGTGTCACTTAGATTAGAATACATGTATAAAATTGTCTTAAGGACATTATGACAAAAAAATTATTTAAATACAATATTTTGGCAAAAAATTAACTTAGAATAACCTTTTTTCCAAATGTTCTCCCTCTGTAAAAAATGCTTCTATTGTATTAATATTTTGCCTGTATTCAGCTCAGACCTCTGTACAGAGGCTCAACTAGAATTTTTGAAGTGCATAACTTGGAAGTCGGTTTATCCCTGTTTTACGAAAACAGAAGGGAGAAATTTTAAGAAAATACTCCGATAATTATTTCAAATGGTTGTAACTCTGAAAATAATTTGAATTTTTCAAAAATTGTGGTTGAGCCTCTGTACAGAGGTCTGAGCTATAGACAGGCAAAATATTAATACAATAGAAGCATTTTTTACAAAAGGATAACATTTGGAAAAAAAGTTATTCTAAGTTAATTTTTTGCCAAAAATATTGTATTTAAATAATTTCTTTTTATCAAAATGTCCTTAAAACAATTTTATATATGTATTTTAATCTAAGTGACACTAAATATCATGAAAAAGTATACATCTATGCGCTTTTTTAAAATCATAGTTCCGAACGTAGTCGGATACCTTAAATTAAATGAGTAATGATGGTCCATGGTCGTAGGCGTAGACTTATACATACAAAATAATGCAATTCCCCCACTATTGCAGTTAGCATAGAGTTCGAAATTCCCAGTTTTTCACAGAATATATCTAGGAATAACATTTGATGATCAAAATCATTTGGATCATGATTTTATCGAGAACGAGACGAGGCCCTTGGCCCGGGCCCAGTTGACCTATATTTTGAGGAGTCCCTGATCCTCCATACTCCAGTTAAGCTCCTCGTGAAAACTCAATGAATGGAATTAAAACCCAGAAATCATTGTTCAGGACATAATGCAGATAAATTGTGATTCATTAATTATTTAATTACTACAGCTCTTATTTATTACACACGGTGATCTTTAAATGAATGGATCTAGAAACACTCCCCCACATAAGAATTGTCAGAGAACCTCACGGAAAAAAAGTTACGGATTCCATCATTCTACTTTTCAATTTAAAAAACTTTAAAGGAATCCTAAAAATTGTCTAAATAGCAAAAAGAAAATAATTCTTATTATTTCAGTAAAGGATCAAAAGAAAATATTTTTTTTTAAAATACACACACACACAAAAATTAAATTTGAAAAATCACATAACAATTAAAAATAAATACATATTTCTTTGCTCAAAAGTACTTGTGTGTATGATCCGTCTCCTACTTAAGAAATAACAGTGTATGTATCAAATGTGTCTAAAATGTGTATGTTGAAAAAGACGACAGATCCTAATAATACTACTTCTTAGCTATACGCAACTGCAGTTCATCTACTTTTCTGCTCTTTCCCGAGAATTTCTGTCGAAATCCTTTTCGATCGATACAAAACTATGTTTTCCCAGAAATGCCTTGAAATTCAAGTCCGGGCGAGCTGCACGTGTCAGTACAAAATCGATGCAGCTCAAAATACGCCACTGTGCCTTGTTTTCCTTTCCCATTGCTCTGCTCCACCATTTTTCCTTATTTCCACCACTTGCATTTTTCATGTTGTTCAAAGATTTGAAAAATGTCTTTGTTTTGAAACGCAGGAAAACTATGGATCGAAAAAATCTCAAAATGTGGTTTATCTCGTTTGGTCACTATTTTAAATTATTAATCATAATTTTACTCCAGGATTTATTTTTATCATAAGGGCAGAAATCGAGAAATACTTTTTGATTGGAAGAGAAATGTTTGAAGGAATTCAATTCAATAAATTACTTAATTATAGTTATTAATCATAATAATTATTATTTAAATGTATAGTAATTTATTTGAATGTATCAATTAATTGTATAAAACGAATTTTAAGCATATTGATTTAATTTTACTGTCACAGGATGAATTCAATGATGTTTTATATTTATGCTAATTATATCAAATAAATAAAATTCAACAGAATTAAATAATTATTATTATATCCAAGTAAAAATTCGATACGCATACTTTTAAAGAATATAGGATTCAGTTAGGTAGAAGTATTTTTATAATAGGCAAAACAGAGAGTTTTAAAATTATAAAACTGTGTAATTTTAAAGCAGAGAAAAAAATTGCTTAGTTATATACATCATGAAGTAATTTTTGAAAGGATTCTGTTTCTTACTGCAATTCAAGGTAAGTTCCAAGAAAAATTATTGTATACTTTTTAAAAAATATTGAAACAGAAACATTTCACTGAAAGTGTCCCTGATATCTCGTGCTTCCTTTGAAACTGTATGCATTCCAGAATACAGAGTTTAATTGTTTATTTGAATATAACTTGCATTTAAATAAAAAAAGAAAAATATTTCTACGAAGCTGTTCCCACACGTATGAAAAAATTATGCATATTTAAAATTTTAATTAGTAGTAATGGGTTGAATAAACAACACACACACACATATATATAATGGATCGATATTTGGTTCAATTTTTGCAATAGACATTTGAATTATTGGAAAGTTGAAAAAAATGTTTAAAAATAAATGAAATAAGTTTGGTATAGTTATAAGGTTTCTAAGAAAAAAAAAAAAGATAGAATTCTCTCTCCTCTCTTTTTTTTATAGTATTCTTGGAAAGATCCGTAATAAATTATCATTGTTCTTAAATAGAACATTGCCATCTTTTTTATTAAATAGTAATAGTAATATCAAATGAATAAAAAAAATCTGGAAATACTGAGAAGCGTACTCAGATTCTAAGGATACTTTTTAGGCTATGGTACCATATGGGTTACTTATTGTAATAATGCAACTTATTTAATGAATGAAATGCCATATAGGGTTGTCCTCTTGCTAGATCAAAAAGCTACTAGCTGGTATCCCATTCTGCAACTGTAGTGTAAGATACATTTTAATTTTTCTTAACTATTCTAAATACATTAAACATTTCGAAAAAAAAGGCTTATTTAAATGAAATTTAAAATGAAGGAAAACGAATTTCAATAGTTTAGTGAAATTTTTATTTAGTTTATACTTCATTAGAAGAGCATAAAGAACTATCGGTAATGTTCTAAGTCAATAAATCCTAAAAAAATGCTACAAAGAAAACGTTTACAGATTTCTAAATTTGTAGAAACCAACCAACTACTGTATAACACGCGAAGAAAACATTCCAATTTAGAATATCTCCTTCCCTTGACTTTCGTTTGTTCCTGGATTACGAGGTAAAAGGAATTTTCTTCCCGTTGTATCTGGACACACTTCAATTCTGTTAAAAAATATTGTAAATTGAATTCACTTAGAAAAGACCAGGACGTAACATTGCTCATCCTTTACTGCCTTTTATTAAGTTCTTATACGCTGAAATGTAAAGTTATATTTCTAAAAAAAGTGTGAAAAAAACATGCCTTTAAATCTTGCAGAAAATTTTAACGGAATTAAAAAGCTTGTTTCCATCGAAATTTAAGATGAATAGAACTTACAAGAGCTTACAACACTTATAAAATATAAAGAAAATATATTTAAAAAATAAACTATTTCTATGAAATATTATCGAACGATTTCAAATAAATAAACGCTATTTATCGCTATATTAATTGCTTAATCCTGTTCTTATTATTATCTAGGAAAATCCAGCAGACGAGAATACTCCAGAAAAAAAACTGCATTGCCTTTTAGTTCTATTATTGTATTATTACTTATCAAAATTATTGTTACTTCTTATTACAAAAAAAAATGCTTAGAAAATCACAAAACATGCGAAATTCAATTTTTAAAATGTATTCCGGAATTTTCATTAAAATTTTAAATTAGTTCAAATTTTCATGAAACGCACGAGAGAAAACCCTATTCAATACTAATATATAGGAACTGTCATTGTGGTATAGTGGGATTGTTTTTTCGATAAGCTACAAAAGCCCAGATTTGGAATATCCAACTCGATGAAACAAATAAAGAACTGAATATATCTTCTAATACATAATGCTTTTTTGTTTGAGAGATTAAACAAAAGTCAATTTGGACTTGAGGGAAGAGGTCATCAGCCAAATAGAAGAGACACCCATTTCTTTTCTTTTACTATTTTGAAATAAAATAGCACGGCAACAAAGTTGCTTTTCCTTTGGATGTGCGCTACTTTTACTCTAATATGATTTAGAACTGCAATTATTGATCAGTTTGGGAAACGTTTTGAGGATATGCAGGTTGAAGGACATCGATGAATTGAATATTGACAAATCTCTAGATGAGGATGACCATGATAACGAAGATCATCCTTTAACTGTTTCATTTCTAGGGACAAAAAATTATTAGCAAAAAAAAAAAAAAAAAAATAATTTTTTTTAAATATTGATTCATCCTTCTCTCTAGTTCAACGAAATCTGAAGTTTTGCTTAACCGAGTATAAATAAATAAATAAACATCTTCTAAAATTAAAAGAGCAGAAAAAAAGGTTGAACATGTGTGTATAAGTGTCAAACATATTAATATAAATACACAAACACATATCTAAAAATATATGCAGATCTATTTATTACTCTTGTTTTACAAGATCTTTCACGATACCTCTTCATGTTGGTTGAGGGGGAAGTTACGCACATTAACCAGATACTCGGGGGATCCAAACGCAGTAGTAATTGAGAAGTTATTAAATTGGACTCGAGAGGATATAAACAGATAAGTACAATAATTCACTTTTATTAATTTAACGTTAAATCTGATTACGCGATATGTAAACAAGACAACAAATTATAAGACGCAGCCCCAGAACCTCGTCCTCGAAGAATCTTCTAATAGCAGAATGGCTGTAATTACGGACTCCAATTCAACAATAAGCGAGTACCATTCAGGCAGTACTAGCATGGTTATATATTGTCCACATAAATCTGTTCTCTATCTCATTGACTATTTATATTCTCTTTATTTGTATTCTTTTTATTTCTCATTCGTTTGTGGGGTGAAGTTGTATTTCAAAGTGCCAATTTGGCTGGACGGAAAAAGCCCCAGTTAGAGAGGATAGACCTTTCCCATTGTTACAGATCTTTTTTCAAAAAAATAAACTTTATCTAACGGTATTTTCGTATCATGAGTGTGCTGAAATGCATTCCTCTTTTTTTTTATATAACACAAATTCTATCCTTATCGGGCCAATTTTTTACATAGGTCTTCGAGGAACGCATCTACCCAGGAAAAAAATTTCTTATAGCTGCAAATGACTATTTAATAGTTGTGTAAGCTAGCCCAGACTCAATTTATCTTAATTTAACAATGCGTCACTTACAGTTATAGGAAGAGCAATTTATCTTGATCATTGCAAACTTCAATTTATCATTTCTTTCCCTCAATGTTTTTGTTCTTTCATGTTTCTGTGAAATAGCGTGCATATTAAAACTAGGAGATGCTGTTCATTTCCTTCCTTTGTTTATTTAGGTAAACTAACTTCAAGGAATGCACATTGGCATGCTGAGAAACGTAGAATCGGTAGAGTGGAATAAAATATTATATTAAACGAAACAATCAAAATAAGAGCGAATCTCATAACCTCAATCTACATCTAAAAATTTATTTATGAAATAGAAACCGGGAAGCGTGTTTTCTTCAAACAACTTTAGCTTTTTCACGGCGTCATCAAGCCATAGCCAGGTCAATTGAATATAGTGAGTAATCGATTAAATTTAAAATATAAATATTTTAAAATGAAAACATTTGGTAAATTGTTTTAAATAACAAACGACAATGATCACGGAAATGAATATAAACTTGAAATGTTTACTATTTGTCACATCTAATGATTGATAAAGACCCAATTCAATGGGAACTAAAAACCAGTGAACTGTGCCTCAATAAGGAAAAACGATTCATCACAAAAGTGGATTTCTTTCTCTATTTAAACATATTTTCGTTGTAAAGTAGGAATAAGTAAACAGAATTGCGATCCTTCATTCCATCTATTTTAGTGTGAATAATTTGGAGAGATGCATAAAATAAAACTGAAAATATATGCATTTATAGAGAGGATAAATAAAGTCTCATTTTTCTTTTAAGCACTCAAGTAATTTTAAAGAATTTCTCAACTTAAAAAACTTCGGGCATTAGAAAAAATAGTATTTTACAGTGCGAGAAAAAATATAAAGGCCCACACATTCACACACAAGCTGATATTCAGCAAATCAAAAAATCTTTTTAGTGAAAATGTGTACAAATTTCTTTTAAGTAGAAATACTGATAAAATTACACTCTCTTTCTTATGTAAATTAATTACATTTTTCAAAAAATAAATATGCATAAGTTTTCTATGTGAATTTTAAGCCCATATGATCTTGGGAAAAAGTATAAACAGAACTATTTTTCATCTAAATTTATATATTTCGAAGCAAATATAATTGGAATAACCATTTCAAATATAGACTGAATTTCTAAGCAAAATACACATTTGTCTAATTTCTTCATGATTCTTATACGATGCCATAGGAATTCATTCTATTGACTGATTAAGCTAAGTCTTTTAAAGAATATGTATTGAGTAAGCATGTAATTGCAGAAAAACGAAAAGGTCTAAAACTGTAGTTTATAATACTAAAAAAAACAAACATAGAATCTATCGAATAAAAAAAATGAACGGGAAGATGTGAAATTCTAACACATCGATAGAAAAGAATGATTTAAGAAGAGCTTGCCAGAAAAAAGGAACTGTAAATGAAGTTAGAAGAAATCTTTACTTCCTCACAAGCAACTCAAAATATTTTGAATGAAAATTTTTGTGTATTTACTATAAGTTAATGTGTCACGTCCAGTCACATTTCAAATCAACATAGAAAAAAAACGAGTTTGAAAAAAAAAATTTTTTTTTGGTCTAAAATGAAGTGAAAATTTCTTTCCTCTTAAAAAAAATTCTGGTAACTTTTTCTGGAAAAATTTTCTTGATTTTGATGATCCAGACCGGTGATACTCAACCTGAGTGGCCCGCCCATGGCCCGTTTCATTAAGAAAATCAATAACTTAAGAACAATTTGCAAAACATTTTTTCGTGTCTGGTAAGTTGTCTTTTATTTCATTTCTGTAAGGAATCTATAGTTTTGTGATATTTTTATTAATAAAACTTCCATGATTATGTTTACCAAGTCCCCGTTTTTATTTTCCACTCTTTAATTTTTTTGCTTAAAGATGTGCCCTCCCTCATTCCGATATGGTTCAATAACTCAATTTAACCCTTTTCAATTTTGACATCAAACTCTTAAGTGATAATTTCTGCTAAAAATTGAAAGGATTTTGAATCGTTATTATTGAGTATGGAAACAAATCTTCTTTGGCGTTTACGAAATGATTGTCTCCAGATTAATTAGGGCAATGTGTATCTCCTTCGCTCCAGATGTTAGCTTGGTATCAAAGCCACAACAGTCTTTATTAACTACAAAATGATCTATGATAAATAACTTATGCAAAAGTTTGTTAACTGAATCCTCACTATATATATAGTCGGACCTCAATATAATGAAGTCGCTAAATCCCGGAAAAAAGTTCGATATATGGAAAATTCGTTATATAGTGGTTTATCGCTTAATATATTTTATATATAAACCACATAAAACAAATTTTAAATTCATAAACACTGTACATTAAAAAAAGTAATTATTCACACTTTTTTTTTAAAAATTAGTCTATGTTTAATGTATATATCTTACCCATCAAAAAGAAAGAAAGAAAAACTGTATGGAAAACAAGAAAAGAGAATGTCGAAGAATTCACTGTATTTTCAATA
>BMAV01025190.1:22862-49484 GCA_019973955.1 Trichonephila inaurata madagascariensis | reverse complement strand
TATATATATATATATATATATATATATATATATAATTACTTCTAAACATTTTCCAAATTTGTTTTTCAACATGATGATCCCATTTCCATATACGTTTCTAAGAGAACAAAACTCTGATTTTTTTTAAAGTTAATTCAGTAATTTTATGAGATTGGAGTCGGCAAGAAGTCTAATAGAAAACTTATGGTCGTCCAGCTCGAAAAATTTATAAAAATAACAGAATATATCAGTAGAAATAAACAGAATATTGAGTTATCTACCAAAGAATAGAATTTCCATAGACACTTAAAAAAATTTCCAGAATAGGTGAGCTCTCGTCTTGTTTAAGTGATTGAAAAAAAAAGATTTTATTATTTAGTGAAATATATTAGATAATTTTGAACATATACTTTTTCTATATTTTTTTTGGTGGCAATTTTTACTGTCAACTTTCGTAAGGTTTATGTTTATTATTCCACGTGTTCTGAATGTTACTCTAAAATTTGAATTTTGCGGTCATAAAGAGAAAAACAATTATTCTGATAAAATGAAGATAAGGCATTTCATTCAATTATGTGTATGTTACTCTTATATTTCTTTCGCGCTTTTACTAAAGAATACTATTGTGTGCCATGTAAATAAAAAATGACTTGTAAAGTTTATATGCATGGCAATGTTTAATAATTTGCATTTCAATCAAATGAATATAATGAAGTTGATAAGGAAAAATGAATTTGAAGCTCTTATTAATTAAGCATCGTCATATAATTTTGCAATGTACTGTTTTCGTAGAATAAGTATATGTACAATAAAAACCCTTTTACAGGAATAAGTCTAGGTATAAAAATATTTGCCCTAAGTTTCGCGTTGGACTTTTTTGATGAAATTTTTGCATGAACAAAAATGAATAGAAAATGCCTGCTTATTGTAGGATGCTGTATAATAAAGGCTAAAATACTTGAACAAATATCTTTTCAAATTTTTTGATTAATATAACGAAATCCAGAATAATATAGCGAGAAACAAATTTAACTTTATATTTGAGTTAAAATTTTTGATTTTATAAATACAATTTTAAATTAAATTATTTTTTTAGTTTTAATATAACCAATTGTTCACAAATAATAACTGATAGTTAAGTATAAAATATATAATTATATATTTAAAAGTAAAATAATTGCGACGCATGCAATATTATAACATTGGCTTATCCTTAATATTTTCACAAGGTGAGTGCATTCTTTCATATAATGAGCAATAATAATACTATCAAAATAATCTGTAAATAATTTTCAATATTCTTATATCAATTTGGTATTCACATAGAATTAATTTGGTATAATTCTGAAAGATTATTTTTCTTAAAATGAGACCGAGAATCTATGTGAAATGTTTGTACACAATACATAAAATTTGAAACATTTTAAATGCTTAAAAAAATATGAAAACATGGGGAATTTGAGTGTTACCTAAATTAAGTTAATTAGCTATTTCCATTCTTGTAAATTAAAATTAGATTGTTTAATTGAGGAGAGCCACGTAAATGTTTCAGGATATAATCACAAATCATACTTACTTGAGTTATATTTTAAATAAAATTGGGTAAGGATTTTTTTAAAAATTTATTAATTTTCTGAAAATAAATTTATAACATCAGTTCACTTGCACTTACTAAATTTTCATCGAAATATTTTTTTAATTAATTGTATGTTTTTTCTAATTACATAAATGTTTAAACAAGAAATGAAAATAATATACAATACAAGAAATGGAACACAAAATTTTTGATATTTTTACCGTAATTTTTAATATTTTTGAGTAAAAGAAAATAATGTGTTATTATATAGATAGTTAAAATTTAAATATTCTTTAGCTTCAATTCATTAAGTGAATTCTGACCCCATGCAATTTTGAAAAGTGGGATCTCTCCCTCGTAGGAAGTACATTAAGTGGGACCTATTACGTTGAAATGTTGGATCGCCTTGTGAAACGGGTACGGCAAGTGAGACCTGAGTACGCAGTAAAGGGTTCATGGGTCTTACTCCACAATAAGGCTTGCTCAGCAATAACCCACACTGCTCCAATCTGGGGTGCATCAGCTGCCACCCACAATAAGAAAGTCTCAACAATTCAGAGCAAAATTTTCAGAATTATTAATTACATTGGTATGTTAAGAATAATGTCATTCACAACGATTTACATATGAAGCCGATTGCTAATTACATCACTAATTTATCCAGAAAGGCTTTTTATTTCAATTCAAAATCATGTGCATTTCAATTATCAGAGCCCAAACATCATTTACATACCTATATTCTAAATTAAATCATGCATAAAAAACGACAAAATGCACATTGCCACTAAAATCTCCTTAACACAACACCATGAACTATTTCAGATACAACTCTCTCACTGGGCATCTGCTTGTATTTAAACTGGATAAGTGATTATAGCTATCATTTGCCTCTCCATCTGGACGATAGTGCCTATTTAAGCTCATTTCGGGCTCTGGGATCAGAAGGCCTCCTTGGTGCTGGAGGATAAAAATTTATAACAGAAAATTGGGTTAGGTCCAGCTTATCCGGGGCATTCCCCAAGCAACCAATGGATAAACCGGCACTACTGGACGATTGTTATCTCTTATGGATTCTTCCTCCCTTCTCATCAACCAAGCACAAACCTTTTTTTTTTTTTTGTGAGTGGTGTCTTGGCTTGCCTTCTTTGATCTTCCCCCATCGAGGGTACCCGCCCCTGTGCAGTTTTCTTCTAATGATTGTTTCCTTCCATACTTTTTTTGAAATTGAGCATAAGCTTCTCGCTGGCTCTCGAAGGATCTAATTTTCATTCGATAACTCGCGACCACATACGAACATCGCTGTACACTAATTTCTTGCCCCAAACGGGACTGTGCCAAATGCTCACTCTTCTATTTCTCTGATATGGCGTTCACGTATTATATATATATTTCATGTTTCCATTACTAAAGAGAGATTTGAAAGGACAAGGATTTTTCATCGATTGAGAAGATTCAAAGTAATGTGACAATCGAACTGAAGTGCATCCCCAAACACACTTTCTCGCGTAGTTTCAGCGACTTGTACACACGTTGTCAAATGTACTTCAGATAAGATATTGATTGATTTGATGGACGGTTAGCCTTTTTGCTAATATCTGTCAATACCTTTAGCAAAATATATGTTTCACCGCACTTTTTAAACAGAGGTAGAACAGAGGTCGGAAAAGTTTCATTGTTGAACTGTCCAAAATATAAAAATAGACACGGAGAGCTTTTCGAACATGAAATACGAATTAAAAAATTATCTAAAAAAGTAATTTCTATCTCCAAACAGACCTAACTCCAAAGATTAAGAGCACTGCAAAACTCTAAACAATGGTTGGCTCAGAGTTTTTGGCTAAATACAGTTCAAAATAAAAATAACCTGGGAAAACAGGCCCAGGAGAAAGATTTCACAGTAGACATGTGTGTGATGCAAGTACAAAAATAGTGCATTATTAGACATTTTTTCGATCTTAACTTGATAAATCCAAGTAAGCCAGTGAGGAAGATTTATACACTTGATAAGACCTACTTTAAGACCAACTTATCTTATTATAAGTGGGGTTTGTTGTCAGTAGTTTTTTTACCTTGAATTGTGAAACAATTTGGCCATTTTGAAATTGCTATGTGGAGGCAAAATTTATTTCTTTGAGAAAATGCAAAGAGGATCTCTTGAAAGGAATCGGAAAAAAGGCAATTTTTAAATAAGATTACCAATTGTAGCGACCCATTGGCTTATTTTACAAAATAAATCTATACCGGAGTGTTTAAATTATTATAGGAAAAAGGAACACAATGATATAACAGATAGGCATATGCGAAATATTAAGCTTTTACTTAATTGAAATTCTAGTAATTGTTCATGTTGTTCCTTTGCGAATCACACAGGTGGCATTAGTAACAACATCTACTTAATGTTTCGGTTCCACAAGTTTATTTGAACCATTGTTTTCAACAATGAACACTATTAAATCAGCAATCACATCTAAATTAATGATATCAATCTCGAAGAGATGATATAAGATTGGGAGAATATCATCTTATACGCCTGACTTTGAAAAATTATTGGGTAATATACAACGCCAAAAATCGCATTAAATGTAACTATTTTGAAATTTTTGTTACCTTATTAGTGTTGGATATTGTTTATGATGCTTATGATTGCATTAAAATAAAGAAATATTAAGAATCGTTACACTTTTTTTAACTGCGCCTCCAGTAATTTCCTGTTTGTCAGAAGTGCAAAGACGAAGAATAAGGTTAAGAGCCCGTGGCTTAAGGGAGTACAAATTTATTAAAACTACGATGCACATTATTGATCGAGAAAAGGGAAAGATTGATATTATATTTGACTATCAGCAAAAATGACTCAAAATTGGATATTTTTTCAGGTATGCATAATTTTTTGGAGTAAAATTACTTTAAACGATTATTACTTTTTAACGGCTTTCCGATACGATTACATTAATTTTTCACAAAGCGAAAGATTTTAATACTATTTTTCCTTTCAAAATAACTCTAAGACTAAAGTTTTCATGAAAATACAACAAGTGATTAAAAACGATATCGTTCACTAAAAATAAAAGCAATTCGCATGAGCCTTGAATTATTTTGACACATATTTCAAAATTTCCCTGTACTAAAAAAAAAACCACTATGGGTTTTTTTAAGAAGAAAATTGCATAACAGGATTCATTTGTTTTTCATTCTGTTTTAACTATTTCATCAAAATACCTTGAAAATGATGAGGAATTTTATTGAAAATATTTCTTAAAATTCTTTATATCGTAATAAATAATTTAATTTGAATGAAATGAAGAAACATTTTTAGAGAGAGTTAAAAAGGGATGAAAATAATATTTCAACTAAATCTATATAAATGAAAGAAAAACAACTATCTCACTCATTCACCATGAGATCTCCGGAACTATTAGATCTGCAGACCTGAACTTAGGTAAGCATGTTTCTTCTTGTTGTTGTTAAGTAGAGATCCGCTAAGAAAAGCTTTTGATGAAAACCACTCACAAAAGAGGGTTTCGAGGGCTAAAAGCGTTAGAAACATTCCCATTTTGAACGATTATATTTGAAATTTTCTTTTGTTGAGTAGAGATCCGATAATTACGGGTTTTGAGGAAATCGACCATTTCAGTTTTAGAAATTCAAATCCTGTCCCTTTTAAATCACGAGGTGGGAGCTTTAAGAATTCTTTTCGATAGAACCGAAAGCTTAATGCTAAAACTAAGATATCAATAACTTAAAAAACATATATATAATTATACAGCCTCACGAAATACCTAGTGAAGCGTACGGGTAACAGCTAGTATTATATATGTGAGACTATTCATGTTAAAAACTTTACTTAAATTCAACAAAAATTAAATATTTTTTCGTTTTATCCTTGTTTCTTTAAAATGAACATAACAAACTCATTTAAGAGCAATTAATTTACTCTCTTTCAGGGATTTAATAAAATCTATATGTATCTTACTCTCTCAAAGTCTGACTAGGTAATTCTGGAGATTCTGTACTCGAACGATCTCTGTTCCTACCTGACACGGATAAGGGCGTCTCGCCATAACAAGTCACAAAGAAAAGTATACCTAAAATAAAGTTATAAATGAAGTAACTGAAGTTTATTGTAGGAAGATCAACGCTCGCGGTCCAGTTACAAAGATATAAAAATATAATAATATAAGATACGCGTCTGTGTATCTTATATTAGCAGAAATAATGCAGGTGAAATGAAATAACCTACAGATGCATCCACACAATGTCAGATTCAATACATTTTTGAATCCATCTTCGAATTTGTGGTAGCCGCGTGGTCATGGTCCTGAAATAGGAGCCTATGAGACATGAGTTGTAGGGATGGTGATTCTTTCCGAAAAAGATCAATTTTTAAATCGAATCGAATCGTAACCTGATGAATCGATTCACAAAAAAATCGAGGTCTACAAGATCGATTTCTAAGAAATCGATTTTTTTTCAAGTCGTCATTTATAATGTAAATATAAGTCCATTTTATGAAAAACAAGAAAAAAATACCATAATAAACGATCTCTTATCAGTAAAATCAGGGGATTTTTTAGTTCCGGGATTTTGACAATTACAATTATTTTTATTACCATATCAAAGTATCAGGTATAAAGAGATCACATTCAGGTATAAGAAGATATTTATTTTCTAAATGTATTTGTTACATTAAAAAGTTTAGATAATAGATTATATAGCTTATAGTTCACAATGCTTAATATCTAATTTTTTTTAAAAACAACAGTCTCTCAAGTCTATTGGGATCCAAGCGGTTTTTTCACTCATCATTTGCGATGTTGCCGGCAATAGAAAAAAGGCGCTCACAAGGAACAGATGATCCCACGATACTCATATAGATCATGGCTATTGAGAGAACGTGATGATAAACAGAGTTTTTTTGTTCTTGCCAGTAAAATATAGGATCATACCTCAGGTGCACAACTGTCTGCGATAAATCGTGTTTAAATTCTTCATTTTTTATAGTTATTACCAAAACGGGAAAAAAAATCGAACGTCGATTTTCTAGTATGAAATATCGATTCAGTGCTACATATCGATTTAAAAAATCGATTTTTCTGGCCCTAGAAATTGATTTTTCGATTGATACATCTCAGATCGCCATCCCTAATGAGTTGTTGCCACTGGAGATCCACCGTGTAGAGGGGCTGATCTGCGTTAAATATGTCGTGGTTGAAGGCCCTCACGGTGGTGTGAAAGTTAGGAAAGCGGAGTACTAGCTCAGGTGTCATTTTCGTCTCTTGACCAAGGTTCAAAATTACGAGGTCCACCGCCAATAGCCCTCATGGTGTTTTAAAGTGCGATGTAAATAAAAAAATATGAAATCTAAAGGAAAAACCGGAATCCAAATAATAACGTGTTACGCACTCTTGTCGAACTGACAGTGATTCTTTCATTTACTATTCTGTCATATCTAGTTCTACTTCAATTAATTTTATACAGTTACTTTCCTCTATATATCCAACTTTCCTTTGCAAAAAAGGGGCTATTAAACTTCTAAATAACATGAAAGAAAAACTCAAGTTAGTTTTAAGAGGAAAACCTTACGATATAACCCTATACAAACTATTAAATGGCACCAAGAACTTTGGGTACGATTAAAGTTGTAATCACATGGTCAAGTTGTGAATTTTAGCGGATCTTTACCTTAAGGAAAACTTCGATTCCAGAAAACAGGAAATATTAGCAAACGATAAGTAGTTAAATTGTGTCTTTAGATATGCATTTGTATATTTGCCATAAAGTGACACAAAGTACTATTCGTGCATATCATATTTTCAACATAATTGAACATTTAGAATAGCATCTAAATGAAACGGTATTTTCGATTACATTTCTGTTGAAGACTTTTAAGCACATAACTAGGACAAAATCTCTAATAACCGCATGGAAGAAAGAAAATTATTTGTATTAATTCTTTTTGTATACCCTTTTCAATCTGCAAATGGTCTTGATCCATATTTCGGTAATAAAAGAATGCATTAAAACGTTTTATCCAGGTGTATCAAATGCGACAGTAGAAAGACTGCATCCATCGTTTTTTTAACCAATTCATTTACATAAGTTGCATCACCTTATATAGGGTAAAGAATTTCATTTTGCATAAAAATAAGATGTCAATTCCTATTTTTAAAATACATTTTAATGTCCTATCAAAAAAGTAAATAAAAAAAGTAAACCTCTACTACATCAAAACATCTCTTTGGTATTAATTATTAAGCAATGCACACTAATTAAAATATATATTAAGTTATATTGAGCTTTAGAGTGATTTGTGTGTGTGAAATAATTGTTTATCTAATACATGCTATAAATTTATAATGAAAAGCTTAAAAAGGGATTCCGTTAAATATTTTGCTAGAATTAAAATATTTCTAAGCAAACTAATTTTAACTAAAATGTTCAAAGCTCTAATGTTTACTAAGGTATCCGACTACGTTCGAAACCATGATTTTAAAAAAGCGCATAAATGGATAACTTTCATGTTATTTAGTGTCACTTAGATTAGAATACATGTATAAAATTGTTTTAAGGACATTTTGACAAAAAAAACTATTTAAATACAATATTTTGGCAAAAAAATTAACTTAGAATAATCTTTTTTCAAAATGTTCTCCTTTTGTTAAAAATGCTTCTATTATGATAATATTTTGCCTGTATATAGCTCAGACCTCTTTACAGAGGCGGCTCAACTATGAATTTTGAAAAATTCACATTATTTTCAGAGTTACAAACAATTGAAATAATTATCGGAGTTTTTTTCTTAAAATTGCTCCCCTCTGTTGGCGTAAAATATGGATAAACCCACTTCTAAGTTATATATTTCAAAAATTCTAGTTGAGCCTCTGTAAAGAGGTCTTAGCTATATACAGGCAAAATATTATTATAATAGAAGAATTTTTCACAAAGGAAGAACATTTTGAAAAAAAATTATTCTAAGTTAATTTTTTGCCAAAATATTGTATTTAAATAATTTTTTTTGTCAAAATGCCCTTAAAACAATTGTATACATGTATTCGAATCTAAGTGACACTAAATATCATGAAAATTATCCATTTATGCGTTTTTGCAAAATCACGGTTCCGAACGTAGTCGGATACCTTAAACCTTTATCTACCGACGGTACTTATATGTACCACTCACTTTAAAATAACATAGAATAACCAATTTTACGAATATTCTGACAATACTTAGCAGGAATATTCTTTGAAACCCACTCTTCCAAGATATATGGCAGCACGGTTTCTATGATGAATATGTTAGCGGGGAAGGCGAATAGTTTTATAGCAGAAATTGCTTTTTCAGCGGATGGAAAAGATTATCATTTTTGTCCCGAAAAATAGTTAATGTCAAAATTTAAATGTCTTATTTTTTTTTGTATGTTAATGAGGACCTTAGAAAACGATTTGACTATTTATTTTAAGTCAACAGTGTATATAATTAATTTTACAGTGGAATATCTTTAATTAATTAATTAGCTCTAACGGATTAAATTTCCCAAAGTTGAGTGTTTTGGTTATGTATATCCCTTAATTTTCAATGTAGTGATCCAAAAAAAATATTGCATGAAAAAAACTGCAGTAAATCATAATGCGATAGATAAAGGGTTAATTAAAAATTTAGTAAAACAAATTTGAAAACAAAAAATAAAACAATGTAGTTTTTTGAATCAATAACATATATAAACTTTTCAATATCATAATATTTAACACGTTTTAAGCTAGGATACAATCTGCCTAATGACCTGATGGTCAACGACCAGGCATTTGACAAACAAAAAGGCAGGTTACAATGATTCATGATTATTTGAACTTCAAAAAAATTCCTAGTCAGAACCAATACTTTACTGCTTTGATTCCATTTGTTTTTATTTGTTTACTTATTTTGCATTACCTACTTCTGACTAATTTATCAATATACATCTTAAGGTATTTCGACCGTAACCAAACAGTTCATATCTGTGAGTTCGAGTGACAGAAAAAAAGAGACAAATGACACATTAATGAATTGGATCTCCGATCACCTGCAAAGTTTAATTATTTTTTTATTCCACTAAAGCTTTTTAATAATAATATCCACTTATTGTGAAGCTTTGTACGTTTAATCGTTTTGAAAATTTGGTTTTAGTATGATCAAAGAGTTTATCTCTCAACCATAACGAAAGATCCGGTATTTTCAGAAATTTCACATCAAGATAAAAGGAAAAAAATCGCTTATACCTTTTGAATTATAGAATTTTTGGAAGTGCATTATTTTAAGGCAGGATTTCCGACTGATAAAAAAAGTATACCTTCTCATTTAAAAAAAAACCAAATAATGGAATGTTTAATCAAATGCGAATTAAACTCAATATAAAAATGACACATCAGAAAATGAGACTGAAAAAAAAGGATACAGTCTCATAGTTTAAAGTGGCTCCCAAAAGTGATCGAATACTTCGGAAAATTGTAGAAAAAGCTCTGCAGCTGGAATTTTATTCAAAATAAAGAATTTATTATTCTTTTTATAAAATCTACATCTGATTCGAAATGCTGATTCATGAAAAAAAGAAAGGTTTTTAAGATATTGATTTATTTTTTTTTCTGAAAATTAAAATATAAACAGATAGTGAGAACGCGCGCGCGAACGTCTCACTGCCTAAAATATTTTCAAATAAATTAATCGAGAACGCTATTGTCAACCATTCTTTATATTGTACTTTTAAGTTATGCTGACGTTTTAATTATCATTTGGCTTACATTTTCTTGCAAGCTTCTCACAAATATTTTACTATTTAATATCAGAAATGACTCATAATAATGAAGAAGCAACGAACAACGCTCGAAAATCGTTTATTTTTCGATGTATAAAAGTGGTAACTTCAAAATGTTGCTAAATTAGTAAAATTATCCCATTCGACTTTTTACAATGTAAAAAAGCATCGCACAGTAAAAAATTGAATCCAAAACAAAAGTGACGCTCGACTAAGCTAATTCGAAGTGATAGAGTATTTATTCTTAGAAAAATGTAAATGATCCACATTTGAGCTATGTAATAATTCCTTGAAAATTCAGAGGACATTTCTTTTGTCAACAATTTCTCTTGAAATCGTTCGACGAGGGTTGAGATCAGCTAGTTTGTATGGCCTTTTTAAGAGAAGTAAAGCTTGTCCGTGTGAAAGTATAAGGAACATAAAGTTCAGACATCCTTTTGTAAATCAACGATAAATAAGTCAGTATCTGATTTGAATCCCATGTGTTTGTGGACGAAGAAAAATTTAATGCATTGCTGATTTCAATGGATATACGCGTATAACAGAAGAAAAAGTGATCGATATAATTCGAAAATCTTGATAACAACAGTGAAGCTTGGCGATGGAGTCATCCTTATATGTGTCGGGGGAGTGCGTGTCAGCATCAGGTCTTCGGAAATTTGATATTTACTGATAGCATAATGAATCACAAACACTATCTTTATTTAAACATTTTAAAAGACAATTTATAATTATAAACTCAAAATTAGGTGCTAAAAACAACTCAGTAATTTATTATAGTTATTATCGAAATAAAACAATCCTATACGCACCTCTAAATGTTCGCCTCTGGTATCTCTACAATTATCCAAAAGTCTTAAAAACACCACACCAAACATCGGATGTAAACCTGTTTGAATATATTTGGAGAGAAAAATGGAGGTTAGAGTACGACAACACGACAAAAAGTAAATTAAAAAAAACAAAAAACAATGGCCACCGAAGGAGGAAAATTGATTTATAAAAAGTAGACAAAGACATTGAACTCTACTCAGAGACGTTTGAATGCTGTTTTAAATGCTTGAAAATATCCTGTTGAATACAGCATAATAAAATAATTATGATATTTCTGTTCTGTAGCGGTTTTGTTACGATATCCGATAGCTTTTATGAGGTAACTTTATGCTTATTCTTAATTTCTGATTTTCAAAAAATAAATTTTGCTTCTTATTTAAAACACTTCGTACAGTTTTGTTAAAAACAGAGCTAGATAATATTAAAAAGATTGCCATTGTGAAACATCAAATTTTATGGTAGATATAATTGAGAACACGATTTCTCAATAAAATTCGAAAATGCCTGATCACTTTAGAGTGCCATTTTATATACGGGAGAGAAAAAGCAATGTTTTAACAATAGGAATTAAAATTAATTCGCGTACATTTTGAATTTTAATAAAAAAAGTATCAGAAAACATCCTTTGAAAAGTTCATGCTATTCTTCAACATTCAAAAGTTGCATTATTTTTTAAAAACATGTTGAACATAAATAAGTGTCCTTCGTGCGTGATAAAAATTGAAAGTTCTCAATTGCCAGTCATTCATGGTAAAATACAATACATACAGGCACTATATATAATATCAGCAAAATTCATATTAAATATAAATTTGACACAACTAACATTTTAGCAATTTTATTATCCATAAACATGTATGATAGGCAACATTTTTGTGATAAAAACTATATCATCATAAAAAATTTTAATAATAGACATAATTGCTGTTCTTGCTCTGCGATTTTTATTCCAAGAAGTCTGATCGCATCAACTCCCTTTCAATGATTTATTTTAAAGAGGGCTAAAACTGACCGAATATCTTTACTTTTTTAACTTTTACAAAACAAGTAACTTTTCAGATTGTGTAGTAATTCCGATAAAAGTCAATCTTGAGCGTGAGATTCACACTACAAAAGCACAATGTAGCATTCAAAGGTTGATGAAAGTATAGTAGCTAAAAAATGAATTTTACGCACACATTACAGAAAAAAGCAGAAAAAGGCTTAATTGACCGAAGAGCAGTAAAAAACATTATCTGGTCATGACGAAGAACAACGAGCCAAAGCCCTTTAGTAAGAAGTATTTCGTCACATTATTGTTGCTCTATACCAGGGGTGGCGAAACTTTGTAGATCAAAGTGCTATTTTTTTTCTAAAGAAGTGTTTAATGAAGTATAGACGTGCCGTCAAATAATTTTGACTTGTGATTATTGAGAAATAATACCAACACAAAACTCTATTTACTACGAAAAATACATTTTGCACTGTATAGTTATAAATGTCTTAGTTATGTGTGTAATTCAAATTAAAATAAAAGTGTGATTTCTGTTGTTGCAGATTTTATGATAAATAACTTTTATTATATAGGATTGTAAGATGTTATTTTTTTAGAATGCATGCTTAATTCGAGTCATCTGTCAAACGGCTTCTAAGCAATTAATTATTTTTGCTGTGGCTCACTTTTTTGGCAAGAGGGTTTACGATTTCCTTCAAAATACCGTTTTACAGACGATGTTCTGCATACCACTATTCCAGAACATAAAACACACACTGCTTTATCGCCTTTTCTAATAATGCCATGTTTCTCGGTCCATCAAATTTGAAATTCTTTGTTACACTTACTATCTTTCACTTTTTGTTGTTTTGCCGAACTAGCCATATTAAATAACAGTTAAAAATCGTAAATATAACACAGATAAACTTTAAAATACAGTTCTGTCAATGAAATTGACTATGCTATGTGTAGACAAATTTTACATCATAAGCAATTGTAATCTACGACGTAACTAAGACAAAACAATAACAAACGAGTGTGCTCTCCGCCCTCGATCACTCGCGTTTGTTCGTAATACTTCATAGTGAACTTTGAAGTTTTAAAATAAAATGCAAACCATTTTGATCACTGGCGTGCCAAAAATATTGTGTCTCGTGCCATCAATGGCACGCGTGCCACTGGTTCGCCATCCCTGCTCTTTACCAGGGGTATCAAACTGAAAGACCAACTTGGGCCAAACAAAGTTTAACTCAAGGTGGGCCGCAAAACAAAAAACAAAAATATCAATATTCGTACCCACCCTCCCCGGCCCCCTATTTCGAATAATACATCATAATAAACATATGAAAAAGAAAAAGAAAAATTTAATGTGTTTACATTCTTACATTGGCATCTCTTTTCTGCTACTATCTTTTTTATTTTGGGAGAAATTTTGTTCGCAGTGATTACTTTCGAAACTCACCCAAGGTGAGTGCAATTAATACTATTTCTAACAGGAGACTTATTTCCTTCCATAACTGAAAATAAATGTTCCCACCGATACGTACTTCCAAGCATGGTAATAATTTCATAAGCGAACTGTAGAGTATTTTCAAACCTGGCTAATAATTATTTGTAAAATTCAGGCACACCCACTTCAGTGAATTTGTGATACCGCCCCCCTTTGGTGACCGTATCTTTGATTGTCAGCGTGAGCTAGAGGTGTAGGGTTTGCAAAAGGAATAGACATTTTTGATTCTTAATATGACTTTATTAAGAATAGAACTTAAATGTCTAACAATTTAGATAAATTTAATTAAGCGAGAATCTATATTGAACAAACACACAGTACTAGTTAAACCGAATCGCGTAATTTAGACCACTATAATTATTTAATTTGCCTACTCTCACTTCTAATAATATTACAAGTCCTAATATCAAATACTCATTCCTACCTTAATCCAAATTTAGGTTCAATCTTATGAGGAAACGTCTGGGCGGGCGTGCAATGGTATGCACCTTGTTTTAATGGCTTGTTTTCCAGGTAACTTCACGATTGGCTGTCAATTCATACTAGTCTCTTTTACACATACCATTCCCCAAAATTGCCATCCCACTTACTGAAACTTCTGTTATTTAAAAGCTATCTTATTTGCATTTCTTTTTCACATTTCGCTTCTTGGGTTTTGGTTGGAAAAGAGTTGCCATTAATCTTGGCCCCCAAAGAACCCAGAGGTTATGTTAAAGAAAAGACGCGTGAGCCTGTCACAAATTTTGCTCTTTCAAATTTAAGTGGTACTGAATCTCGATCACCTCTATTTACATATGGCTGGGTACGGAGTCTATATTTATTGAGAAAATCGAAGAAAACAAACAAAACTTTTCTCCCAAAGAATTAAAATCTTTATGTCTTGTTTCAAATTCAGTTCTAAGATTTGAAATTTTTTAGGCGTATTTTTGATTCGATGCAGTATCATCTAAACTTGATTTGTTCATGTTGCACGTCGGGAAGGGCTTTAAATATTCATTTTTAAGAAGCTTTTCCCAACGAACTAACTTACATTTGAATGCTTTCATCATGTCAAACATGTTCTTAATGATCTGATCTTTTCCTTCCTACGATAAATTTAAATAGGTTAAGTGTTTGGTTATAATAACCCTGAAAGATCAATCTTGTAACCATATTGGATCCGAAAGCAAGCTTGTGTCTTGGTTTTTAGTTTTATAGAATTGACATACTTCTATACTTTCAAATCCCAGAATTGTTTGAGAATCTTGCAGCAAGATAACCAACTATACTTGGAGCAACTGCACAAATAAATA
The DNA here is from genome assembly GCA_019973955.1 of Trichonephila inaurata madagascariensis. NCBI lineage: Eukaryota > Metazoa > Arthropoda > Arachnida > Araneae > Nephilidae > Trichonephila > Trichonephila inaurata. Next base: position 34,535 of record BMAV01025190.1, on the reverse strand, counting down.
AGCGTAATATATGAATAAAGCAATAATCCTATATAGCCTATGTGTCTCATTTTCCGAGATTAAAATATTTTCTGTTACGTGCACCAATCCATACTAGAGTTGGAGAATCGAGACTTATTATTGCACACTAACTTTGTAAAATTTATGCAAATCAGTTGTTTTTACAGCTAAATATTGTTTTAATTATTTAACAGGATATCTTATTAATAATGTATATTTTCAACTTTTTGCACAACAGCAAATTACTGTTAATTATTTGACAGTTGAACATGTAATCAACTTTTCTTAAGGCATTTTGTTTGTATGTTTTTAAATTATTTCAACATTTTTCATCTATCAAAAAATCAGTGGCCTAACTTCTGATATACTTTAGATATCATTTATGCTTAGGTACTGTATTTACCTACAACTGTGGTATATTTAAAATAAATGTACGGATTGTGTTTAATAACATAAGGCCCGCCCCCTGAAAAAAGGGGGGGCACATAATTAAAAAACGTTTAGCGGATTATACCTATCATATTTTTATTCTGCGTTGGTTTGTTACTACATTATTTATTATCGTGTGCCATTGTATTGGCTGAGCCACAAAAATGTTAGTTGTGGGGCCCGAGTTTGACACCTCTGCTCTATACGATCTTTTAGTAAGTATGTGATGGGGCTTTATCACGCCTTTCACTAAAATCCTCTTGGGGAATCTTTGGGGCCAGAATGGCATTTCATTCCAACCAACTCAAGAAGAAAACGCGATATGTAGATTAGGAATGATTATATATATTGGAGCTTTAGCATTCGCGAGAGAGTCTTAGGAGAGTCTTAGAAGTCTGAGGAAGTCTTAGAAAGTCTTAAGAAGTATTATAAGAACCATATAGAAGTGGGTTCGAAGCCAGAATGCTGCCTAGTTGCCGAATTAATTTGGATTACAGTATTGTATAGAAGATATAAAGATTGGTAGCTGTTCGCCGTGGAAAATCGGTAAGCGATATAATATTAAACTTTAATGATAGAGCGGACTCTAGTGAATTAAGGAATCGGCTATAGATATAGATTCGGTGGTTAATTTATCATAAAGATAGTGAGTAGAATTTAATGCGCTATTTGCTAAGAATTGTAATTCATGTCATATCCCTCCTGATAATTATCCTCTAAGACTTGTGTTGCATTGCTTAATATAAATTGAGATAATAATAAACTAAATTTATTATGGAAGGTTTGAGTGGTCAACCTTTTATCCCTACAAACTTAGGTCGCGTGGATGAAGAGATGATACCTCCAACCCGGGGGGTATCACAAGTATCAGCAATAACATCATTCCAGAAATCCAGAAGAGAACTACTTCTTCTAATCGGTTTTTTTACTAAGAAAGTACCTAGAACTAAATCTGGTCAAAATAAATATTTAACTATTGCCGCACATGAAAAGTCCAATTAGATTTATTCTTTCCTATGCATCCGAAACGCGTAGGCAATGAAAAAAAAAGGGGGAGGAAATTTTTGAGAGGTAGATACTAAGAAGTATTTTTGGTAGAAAACACATTGATGGAACTTGGTATAAAAGAAGAAAATTAGAACTTTATCACTTTAGGAAGCCAAACATCATAAATTTTATCAATATTCAAAGAATCAACTGGAATGGCCATCTGATCCGTATAAAGTATGACAGCACTTCCTGAATTTTTCTGGTTAAGCCAATGGGTACTCGACCTAGAGACACACACAAATTCAGATGGATTGACTGTACCAAAAAAGATTTAGATATCTTAAGGATCAATCAATGGAGAGTTGTTGCTGTCAAAAGATTAGCTTGGTGGAATCTTCTTGAGAACCCCAAGGCCCACCCAGGGATATTGAAACAGTGAAGAAGAAAAATTAAAAAGGCTTTTGAATTAATTGTAGTAAACAGTCGCTGCGAATTCAGATTTCTTAAAAAACTTTACATATTAAAGTTATAAAAATTTTAAATTTGCAATCTGTACTTCCAGAAGCCATTCTTTGCTTAGTCAGGACAGTGAAAAGATGCATTTAAAAAATAAAATAAAACGAGGAATGTTTTTTAAATATGTATTTGTATTTAATTTCCTAGATATCAAATTTTTCTTTTGCCTTTTCTATAGAGCTTCCACTTTTTTGCAATCATCATTTTAAAAATATTTTTTGGTACATACTTGCAAATATACGTTAAACATTTCCTACTTTTAATATTTTAACACTATATGTGGACCCATTATTATGTATTTAATTCATAAAAGTATCCAATTTTTCATTCAAATAATGTACTTTAAGTCAAGTGTTTGAGAAAATTTGAATATTGATCTTGAAGGAAGTGATATGAAACCGTCTATTGCTTCAACACTCACACTTTTCGAAATGCTTCTGTCTTCAGAGACAGATGACACGATCACAGCTGTTACTCAATCAGAGATTACATAACAATCGCTGGCCAGTGACGTCGGATGCTTAATGAGTGATCAATGATGTGTTTCATTTCAGATATAAGAAGCAGGAAAAATTTAAACATATGAATTTAAAATATTTAGCGTTTGTGCAAAAACTACAAGAAAACAAAACAAAAAACAAATAAAAAAAGCAATATTTTATACTCCTCCCCCCCATTAATAAACAAACGTTAATAAATAGGGAAACATATTTTTCAATTGAAGAAAATGGTATTTGAAGTTAGATTTCTGGAAAAATTTGAATATAAAGGAAAGGATTAAAGCTGGAGTATTACGAGCAGATAACAGGTGTTAGATGCTCAACATTCTTTCACATGATTAGCCTTTGACATGTGATACATTCAGATAGTTATGAAAACGAGGAAACCTCCTCACCAGTTCACCAAGCATGGTAAAAGGGTTAAGTACAATAAAATCGTTACTAGAAAAGAATTTTCGAGCTCCCAGTATTTGGCATTTCCTGTGACTTCAAGCTTCTTTCTCATAGAAGAGCTGTTTCCAAAAAGATATGAGGCATTACTGCACTCCAGCAACAAAGATGTGACTTTCGTAAAGTAGCTAAAACTGTGGTAAAATTATAAAGCTAAATATTTGTACGAAAAAAATTCTTTTCCTGTGGTTTCTGAGTATACAGGATAAAATAACTAGTTAGTAAATATACCATGATAGTTATAAACTTAGAAAGTCCTACCACCACGACTTATAAGTAAAGCTTCATTCATAACAGATCAACATCTTGAAAAATGAATCTACTCTCTACCTTTTTAATTAGCAGTATGTAAATATCCTACTAGTGTGAACTGCATTTGTCAAAGAAAATTAAAAGTTGTGGGATTACATGATTCCATTTAATGGTCATTGTGATAAAATCGAACAAATTCCTTTGTGTTACGTTTTATATTTTTACGAACAAAATATGTGCTGGTTTGAAAAAGTTTGAATTATTGAACTTGCAGTAAACGAGAACGTAAATTAGAAAAGATACATGGAAGTAAAACAAAAAGCTAAGACGATTAGACCTATCAAAATACTTCAAGGGAAACTGCAGAGACTTACAATCAGAAACATACTGACACTGAACCAGTAAAAATGCGTGGAGAATATGATATCTCTGATAAGAATAACAATGATGATCAATCCAAGCCTCCAGTAAAACACCACTAAAGAAAACTGTGGCAAATAAGAATTAACCTGAAAACAGCATCAGTCAGTTATCAATGATCATCATGGATTCTCCGATCGAGCAACAGCTGAGATCACGTTATCCACCTTTCAAGGTTATGGTGTAATAAATGACTCTGATAGAGATAGAGAGTTTCAAAGATTCCACAACATGCCCCAAGTGGTGGAACGCTGTGTCATTATAAGACAAAAGCATTTCAAAACGTTGAACGAAAGAGTTGAAGTAAGAGACGGGCACCATCAGAGCCACCCTACATTCAAAATAAATATTCGAATTTCCTCAAAAATCTGACTTAAGCACATTTTTTGAATGAAAATATTGGATAATTTTATAAACTATATGCATTATAATAGGTCTACTCATATAGTGTTAAAATATTCAAAATGTGAAATTTACTACTAACCATTAAAATTGCAACACCAGGAAGGAAAGCAAATGACGACATTACTGTTGCATATATACAGCATAAAAGGAAGAAAAGATGCATAAAAACTTTTATACAATTTAGGAGTATACAGGGTTTGAAATTATTGTACAAGCTGCCTTTAGGCAGCTAAAATAGCTGTTGCCCGGATAGGCATCGAGTCGAACTGTGGACGTGGATGACAGATACGGGCAAGTCATTCTATTGTGATGTCCCTTTAGCATTATAAAGCGGCTTTTTTCGTGCAGATAAAATTACCTTCTTCCATATGAGGAAATGATCTCTTAAAGAATCACAGAAACACCTCACTTGACAATACAGAAATCATAAATAATAACCGTATAATTCGGCGTACAACGCGCACTTTTAACGCAAAAAATAAAATCGAAATTTATGGATGTGTGTTATACACCGAGTATAAAAATAAGATCTTTAAAAATATAAAAAGATAATCATAAAAAAATTTGGAGATCGACATACATCAAAATAATGTTTATTTAAAAGAAATAACACGCCTTATGAACTTAAGAGGCTGTTGTTCTAAAAGTATACTACTTTTTCAAAAATCTGGGATAATATCTCGAATAAATGACTTCAAATATAATAGTATTACCCATATACTTCTCAAGTTTCTTCGTAAAAAGAGAGGGTGCGTGTTATACGGCGAATATACCCAAAAATAAAAAAAAAATGTAGCTTGAAAGTATAGATGCGTGTTATACGCCGCATTTTACGGTAAGTATTTTCGCAAGAATCCTTTCATCTGAAATTATTCTGACAGCCGAGTAGCCATAAGATTTTGGACCTCTTCACTGAACATGGAAACCGATTCCCACGTGGAATTTTTGAGAATATAAAAAGAAACTCCACCAAGAGAGGTCTGGAGTACATATTTCTCCATAGAGCCAGCCTAAGGGAGACCAGGCCTCTTCTGCAAGAAACTCGACTGTTCCGACGATGAAAGCAGACGTATGCTTGTTGCCTCTCCATCTGTCCAGATCCTTATAGTTTTAAATATGTAAATTTTGTAAATAGTAGCCGCACACATTTAAATAAATATCTCAATCAAATTAACTACCTTTTAGTCTTATTAATCAGTCTAAGTTCTATTCTTTTAGTCATGGTTTACACCCTCCTGCTTCCAATCTAAGCCACACTTTATTGTCTGGAGTACGATGACGGCGTAGTCTCTCAGCAACTCATGACCAGGTGTTTTCAATGAGGGAGTGATATAGATTATGTACTGGTTAGGGCAACAGAAGAACCTATGTCAAAGTTAGCCAGGACATAACCATCAATATGCGGTCTTGCTTTGTTTTATAGAAAGACGAGTCCTCGAATATAGGACACAGGCACCGGACTTAAGATCTGAGAAATGTAACCCTGGTTACGCAGATTACCATCGACGCGAACAAGAGGTGCTTATGTCGTGTACCCTATGGCTTCCCATGCCATCTATGATATCATCAAACTAAATACAGGGCTCATACGACGATATTGAATGCAAGTAGACCACTTGTATTCTTCTCGGTGCTGCTAGACACGGATGAATCCATTCTAATGATGAAAGCAGAAACGAGGCTCGTCAGAAAAGACGACGGGGTGTTACACCTGAATCCAGTTTTGTCATTGGGCATACCCCTGTCACCGTGCATCTGTATGCTGCAGCGTCATGGGAATCCACAAAAATGGTCGCCATGCAGACAGTCTGTGCTGCACCAGAAGTAATCGCACTGCTCGTGAGGATACTTGTGCGGCGAACAAGCTTACTTCCTGTTCCAAGGCCCAGGATGTGTGTTGTACGATTCTGCAATGCTGACCTGACAGCATGTCTGTCCTCACGGGCATTAATTGTGAATGGCTTTTGAGATCCTGCATAGCGTTTAGAATAATTTTCTGAACCCATCGATTCCGTATTCGCATGATAATCGTTCGACTGGATTTTGACCAATGCAAGTAGTTGCGAGCTGAAGATAAACCGCCCTCTCGACAGGCCACGATCCTGCCACTATTGAATTCCGACAAGTTCTTGTAGTCGTTTCTCTTATTATATGGTATATAACACGATCATCTCACAAACAACCAGCATTCACACTAGATCTCCGAATGAGAAACCCGCAGCGTATAACTTTTATTTTATACAGAGTTTGAGATCTTGTTTGAGCTTAAATGTTAATCTTTTGCATATTCCAGCATAAGTCTGCCAGGACAGATTCTAGGCTGTAGGTTAGAATTAGAGAATTTTTTATATGCTGACTATAAACTCCATTGACGTCATAAACTCATCTACCTGTATAAAGTAAAACATTAATAAAAGGGCAAATAGACACAAAAATCCCTTCTTTCCTCTATTTTGTTTCTCTAAATTGTAAAGATATTATTAAGTTGAAAACTTAATTTCCCCCAATGGATATTGATTTTAAACACTCCTATGTCTTAGGTAATATTAACCATATTAGATATGTTCGTAAAGCAACTTTCGTAAAAATAATCTTTGAGATGTCTTTGTATTCGCAAAAGTCAATCACTTTTGAGACACCGAACAACCAGCATTCACACGATCTGCAGTGCGCCACCACTGTCACTGATAAGCAAAAACCAAGCTTTTTCTATTGCGGTATTGCCCTCTCTGTCGCGAATTTTGCTATCAAATGAAGGAAGTGTGTAAAGAGTAGACATTAATGGACAAGGGACCAACACACTGGGCACTAAAATTCTACTTTTCTTAAATTGTGCAATGCTATCGGAAAATCGGGACTTATTGGGTACAGTTATCGAACATGATGATGACACTAATGTCGATAGTAAAAAGGAATTGTCTCTTAAACAAAAATTAGAATTAGCGATAGCTAAAAAATTTCAACAAACCAAAATACAATATAAAAACCAGCTATATCCTAAACCATCGGACGAGATAACGATTTATTTGAAGATGAAGGATTTAGAGGTAAAAACTTGAAAAAAAAAAGTATATCGCGCGCATTGCTAACAGTACCACCAACTAGCGTAGATGGTGAAAGAGCGTTTTCGACAGCTGGTACTTTTTTCACAAAATTACGTTCCAGGCTTAATGGCAGTAGACTTGCTGCATTATGTTTTTTAAGATAACATTTCAAAAATTTGTTATAGCACCACAGATTGAATAGTGATATTTACCCTTTTTGTGATTCTTTATACACTGTTATAATTTATAAATTACAGATTATTTTTTGCTATATTTACACTCTAATATAACTAACAAATATAAAACAAAGAAACAAATGTGTTTTCTTTCTTTATTTTCTAAAACTTCTACTACCTGTATTAAAACCGGTATCCCGGTATTAAGATCTAAAAAATACCGAATACCCCGGTATTGAACTTTTGGTCTGATATTGCAATCACTACCTGCTAGGATCGGCCCTGAAATCTAGCTTTCAGGTGAGCTTGAAGTTTGTATCATCTCTTCTTCATGGTATTGCAATTTTTGTGGACAGCAGTGTATGTTTACCATTTATTAAGTTTTGCTTATTAAGGGGACGGGGTGGCCCATTAAAACTAATTCCTTAAATTGTTAGCTTAATTAGCTGAAAATGGAATCAATACAGTAAATGATTATTATATTTCACAAATTAAATATATTTTTTAAAAAAACTATTATAAACTGATTTTTTTTAAAAAATTAAAAAATTTTAAAATTATTTTTAAAAATACTCCTCGTGCATTAGTTTTTAAGATATGTACATAATTTTTGTTTTATATATTTATAAACTACAGCAAAATATATCTATCTGTGCATGGATTTTAAATTCAGAATAAAATTTGATGAAAAAAGATAAATATTCTATATCAGGGGTACTCAACCTTTTGTTCTACTGGGCAGCATGTGCATATGTTAGCTAGTTCACACGGGCCGCAAACATATGATGGCTATTTCTCGCGGGATGCAACATGAGGATTAATGGAGGGGGGGGGATGCTTTAAGACCATGATAACATAGAAAATTTAAAGCGCGGAAAATTGATCAAAATATTAAAACTCCTATTTTACTTTTTTTAATAATTATTTTTCAAATTCTTTTTATTTTTGTCACTGACTTTTTCTAATTTGGAAGCATTTAAGAATCACTCCTCCACAGTTTCTGCATCAGTAAACGGTTTTCTATGATTATCAATAGTATAAAAAATTTCTTATGGTGCATTTGTTACCTCTATGGCATTACCATTGACAAAACACTTTTTTTGCTGTTGTAAAGATTATTCAAAAAAATGTACTTATCATCTCTTGAAAGAGATCTTCGAGGAAAAGTGTCATTGAACGCGTGATTCCTGTTAATAGATATTTTTTTTAAAATAAAACACTTGCGTGACAAATCAAACAATTACTGATCCATGCTTGTTTTTCACTACAATCGTCTTGAAACTACTTATTTTCTTCGAATATATTTTCACTTACAGGATTCGAAAGATAGTTCAAAATGAGTTCCACTCATCAAATGGTCGCTACTCCACTGTTGCCTATTATCACTAATCAGAAAAAAAATATCAATTAGCACCCATACAACATCGACAGTAAAAGCAAAATTGATACATTTGATTTCATAACAAAGAATTTCCCTCCAAACTTTCGAAAAAAATGAATTTCTTAAAGCAATGGCCACTTAAAAAGGCCCGGTGGGCCGCAGGTTGAGTATCACTGTTCTATACTACACTGCTGTGTGGCCACCGTAAATGCAACACCAAGAAAGACAAGAGTTAGCACAACAAAATTTATTTTGTAGATAACATGTTTACCAAGTATCAAATGATTAAATTTATAGACTTTTGGGAAGTGTGGTTTCTGCCAGAATCAGTAGCCAGAGTAGCCGCCATTGTTGGAGATCACCGCTGCCACACGCCTCGGTATTGATCCAAAGAGACTTTGGATGTGTTCTTGGGGTACAGCAGACCAAGCAGCTTCCACACGTTGCCAAAGTTGATCTGGTGTGGCAGCTGGGGGTGTATTCTGGGTCAATCGTTGAGCAACCATGGACCACATGTTTTCTATCGGCGAAAGATTATGAGAGCGAGCCGGCCAGGGAAGCAATTCAATCTGGTGATTGACGAAGAACCTTCGGACAATGCGTGTCACGTGTGATCACGCATTATCCTGTAGAAATATGGCTGTGGCCAAGCCCTGAAGGTAAGGAAGGACAACTGGCTCCAACACCTCGGAGATGTAGCGCTGGCTGTTTAAAGTACCGTCAATGCTTACTAGAGAAGTGAGAGTGATATCCAATACCGCCCCATACCATAATTCCAAGGATATCTTGATTCTGAACGCTGCGACAGAAAACCAGCCCAAAACAAGTCACATGATCAAAGGAGGGACGATTTTCCCCTCGTTTGACCATCACTTCACCAGTCTTCCATTAAAGCTTGTGATATAGTGCTTTATATTACCACGTGTTTTTATATATGAAATGTAGTGAACATAACATTAGCGGTACCATTGGATATAAAGAAAGGTAGAATATTTATATTATTGTATAACTTTATTCTTGAGTCATTATTGAGTTTATTTTTAGTTTTGAAGATAACTGAGTATAACACACTGACGCATTTATGCCAATATCACTAGTAATTTGAAAATTAAGATGTGTTATTCTGTATGAGAAATTGGTGTTTAAATTTATATATATTTTTAATCGATCAAATCCTTATCTTAAAAATATTAAAAGTTTTATTAATAACATAACCTAAAACTCCACACATTTTATAGTAATGCCTCGCTGTTGTTATGTACCCAACTGTTCCTCAAATAAGATACATATCCTTGCATTTTCTCGGCTGTCCATCCTATTTGAATGAGATAACATATTGATTAACATTTTTCAGTGAATTGCTAAATATTCTTAATACGGTTAATGTTTTTGAAGAACTTTGCTTTATTAATAATGTTCATCATGTTATGGCTATTCAATCTTAAGAAAAGTATGTTTAAATTTGTAATACAGGAAAAATTTTGCAAGCTGAAAAATAATTGCACTTTTCGGATAAATATGGTACTATTTCACTGAAAAATTTAATTTCAAATTATTCAGGAGAGGTATTTAATGTTAAAGTATAGATATTAAAGATTTCAACAAAGTATTAAACAATTCAAATAAATTAGAGGATATCTCAATAGAAGAGAATAAAATTTTAATGTACATTACGGGTTAGGAGTGCATAATATAAAATTCGGATGCTCCGACTGCAATTGTATACTTCTTTCAAATAAAGAGACCAATTTCGAAAGTTAATTGCCAATTATATCTGTTTACAAGCACAACAGAAGCATATTTGGAATTATATGAGTTGTGGAATGTCTCGCATTCGTTTCATTCATTTTGTGTAAAGTGTAACACACCTGCATTTTCGTATTTTTTAAAAAATATTCATTACATTCGGAAATATATGCTTAAATAATTATTCAAAAAAGCGCAATGAAGAAATTTTAACAGTGCAGGATAATCTAAAAATAAAAAATATAAGGCCAGTTAGATCAATGTGTTGCTTTTTATATTTCACTGTTTTATTTATTTAAATATTCAATCATCGATTGGTACATTATTTAATGTACATGCACTTCCTTATACTTCATTTTTTCATTCAAAATAGATTTTATGCACATGTTTAAAATAGTTCACATAACTATTACTTAAAGAATAATTCTATTTATTTACATTTTTCGTTTAAATCATTTTCATGAAGATTTTAGCATTCGAAGGATGTTAAATGTAAAATACTATTTTTTTTAATTAAAAAAAATTTGTTTGATTTTTAAATATTTTTACCTAGGTATATATTTATTTATAACGCATAAAAAAATAATGTAAAAATTGGTTTGAATAATATCAGTACAAATCCAAATGATTCAAAACTTGAAAGTAATCAGTACATTGTCTCATTAATAATATATTCTATGAAAAGTTTTTTTTCCAGATTTACAGGAAAAGTATTCTTTTCTAATATATATATTTCCTGACGCATAATCTAGAATCTATTTTAGCTGTATAATTACTGTGGTATCTAAAACTGTTTGTGTCATTTCTATACTTGTATATATTTTTACATGAATTGTATTCTTTATTTGTATATATTTTTGCATGAAGTTTGCATTTGTATATATTTTTGCATGAATTTTGCATTTGTATATCTTTTTGCATACATTTAGCCTTCATTATGATTCATTGATTACAGCAAAATGTTGCTCAATTCACATGTTTTTTTTATTAGTATGCCTCTAATGCTTTACTTTTCATATTTTCTTTGCAAGTAAATGTTGCTTTTGTTATTTTATCTGATTGAAAATATTTTATATTGAGTCAGTTTTTACTTAGATCTTTCTTACATTGTTATGAGCCTTTCACGAGTGTTATTTCCCCCTTTTTCATGGAAAATATTAGACATCTTTCTAACGTATTAATACATAACTTTCATCTGAAAATATTCTAAATGAGAATTACAAAAAATAATCATTATAAATGTGGAAATATTAGTATACGACCTGAAAAGAAATAAATGTCGTAAGCTTTATATACCTGACAACCACTGTGACTAGTAAAGCATTCCCTCCTTTCGTGACGTCATCAAAACTCTGTCGCGGCCT
>BMAV01025190.1:0-15989 GCA_019973955.1 Trichonephila inaurata madagascariensis | reverse complement strand
AATAATACTGTTTGATACTGTAAGCAAAATTTGTCCTTTTTCCGTCCTGCTCCGTCATTTTGTGTATGTGTGAGTGTACTAATTACTAAGTAATGAAAAACCGAGAACATTCAGTCAGAGGAAGATGAAAGATTAGTCTTGATAGCAAGTTACGAAAAGGGTTAGAGATCCATTTCAAAATACCCCAGAAGGGCTCTCAACTACCGAAGAAGAAATTTTCATAGATTTCACATCCAGTGGCGAAATTGAAAGACAATTTAGTAATAAACTCTCTTTTAATTTTGGGCAGAAGTAGATGATGAATTTTCTGCACTGAAAACAAAAGCATTTCGTATACTATTACCATTTTCAACATCGTACCTTTGTGAAACCGGGTTTTCTGCGGTAGCTGCTTTTAAGACAAAATATAGATCTCAGTTAAATATAGAAAAAACTCAGAGTGTCAATTTCTAATACTAAGCCTTCATTTGAAAACCTTTGCTCTGCAAGACAAGCCCATGGAAGTCACTAATAATAATAAACTTGTTCTTAAATTAGTATTAATAAATTAGTTATAAAATACATTGTGCAGTACTGATACATTTATAAGTACACTGGCTGAAGTACCCGTTCTGCGATTATTTTTTAAAAAAATAATACATTATTCTTGATATAATAGCTTAATTGTAAGGAGAGAAAACCAAGTAAACAATAATGTATACAAAAATATAAAAGGATTTTTTTAAAAATGAATGCTCCTATTATAAATAGTTTAAAACGAATTGTAATTTTAAGCCTCACAGAATTAGCATTTTGAATTAATATTAAATAAGGAAAACGAATGTAAAATTCCAATGAAGAATAATTGTGTTATTTTTAATATTTAAAGCGAGAAACCATCAAAATGTTTTAACCCGTGAGCAGGCGCCTACTCCACACTAACGTTACATTGGTCACGCGGTGTCTAAGTCACCCAATCTTTTTTTATAATTATTTTACTATACACGAAAAAATCACAATTCCAGTGAATATACTTTACCTACTTTCAAGGATTCTTGAATTTTTCTTTGATGATTTGAGAAAAAATCCAATAAAACTAAAGAAACTGTTCCAAATGTGCGTGACCTTAATAAAAAACATAAATCACAGACACTTTTCACTAACAATACAAGAACGTTATTTGCCAGCAAACTGTCATATATTTTGTGCTCACGTTATTGTAATTTTGCTGTTCTTTGATGATCTACAAATAGCATGTTGAACCTTTTCTTGCTTGTGTCTTTTTGACAAGGCGAAGTGTTACATTTATGGCTTCATAGTTTTCTTGATAGAGTTCTTAAGGCAGCATTTGAAAATTTTAATTCAACTCAAACGTTTGATGCCTATCACTTTCTAGATTTACTTTCGCTTCACGATCAATATGCATTACTTCAGGTTCTGCAATTTGCGGAAAAGTTTCAACTTCCTTCAATAGAGATCACAGATGCCCTTTTTTTTTATATTCTGCTCATTTACATTTATAAACCGTAATAAGTCGTACAACACAGCAATCAAAACCACAAAGTTAATCATGGGGAATAGCATATTTATAGAAAATACTTTTGAACGAAGTGGTTCGTGAGAATTGATCGAAACAAGTACCTTGATTGTAAAAACGTTTGCCACTCTCAAAAAAAGAGGCATACATGTGACAAATTCATTTTAGTTCCCATCAAGACTCTAAAAAGAGGATACTGTCAAGGTTTTCTACTGTTAACGTATACACAGTTTTACTAGAATTAACAATTTGTGAGCCTGGAGTGACCCCTTTCATACGAGCTCCCATGTTAAAAGTGTATTCGATCAAAAACCCCGATGTCAATTCTAAAAATAATTGTGTAAAACGTTTTTCATTATGCATAATATATTTCAGAATACTCATAAAAATACATTTTGGGCCAAATAATCCTTCAAAGTGCTCAATATTCTTATCCATAGGGGAAAAAAAAAAGCAACAGAAAAATATTATTTACAATTCCTAAAAAAAAAAAGAGACGGGTTAAATATACCAGTAAGTTTGAAGGTCAAAGACGAAAGAGGGGTTGAAAGAAACGTAATAAAAAAATCTATCATCGTGGAATTACAAAGCAAATAAAAGGTCTTTTTTTTTTTTGGTTTTAGGATCAAAATAGCTAATTAGCGTTTGAAGTGGAATTTTTTAAAAAGAGGAAAACCAGATGATATATAAAAAATTATATCAGTGTAAATGTGTATTTTTTTTTTGCCCAGAAAGCATTTTGTTTTATTTCATTCCAAAAAATTTTTTATAATACTTTATTTTCAATATAATCGCGCCCTTAAGGTTATCTCAGGGGCCCCACAGTTTAAAAAACACTGGCCTAATTTGTAAATCAAATCAAGAAATTAATTACTATGGCATGTATTTGAAAAAAAACCCGCTTAAATCTGCAAAACCTTTTTCAGACGAAACGTTGAACTTTACTAGAAAATACGGGTCGCAGTGTTTCTTTCAGCAAAAAAATCCGATCTAAATCGCTAATTGTAGAATATTTCCATTTGCGTACAGACGAAAACTGTTACACACATGGCTAGGGAACCTATGAGGACATCAATAGTGGGTTGTTTTTTTTTTTTCGCGCAATTTCATTTTTGGACTTTCCGAGCGCTAGATTGGAAACGCCCCTGTGCGTCCACGTTCAGCTACACGAGGGCTTTTGGCAACGGACCTCGTCATTTTGAACCATGGTCAATGACAAGGACGACACCTGAGCTGGCATTCCCTCTCCTAACTACCACACCACACTAATGGGAGGACGTTTGAGCTCTCGACAGATTTAACGTGCATCGCTCCCCTACATGGCGGGTGTTTAGTGGTACTGGGCTCGAATTCATGACATACCTGCCATGATCCGATACCTTGACCACTGGGCTACACAAGCCCGTTTCTTTTTGAAATCAGAATTAAAATTTCTTGTTAGAATTTTTATCACAGGCAGCAAGTGTATGTCAACCAAATTGTATCTATACTATCCACCAATAAGTAATTGGACACGTGTGATAAAGGAGATAAACAATATTTATTCATATTTAATTGTAATACAGCCAAATCTGAGCAATTTATAGCCTTAAGGCCTTATCACACGTACACGTTTCGAGCAATTTTTCGTCCAATTCGTGCAAATTTACTCAGTTGCCATAGCAACGGCTTTCGAAACTTTTGCTAGAGAGCTCAAAAGTTGTTCAGATAAAAGTTGCTTGAAATTCCAGCCAATGGGATTCTTCGGCGCCCTACGTCACAAACAAGATAGCGGCCTGGATTTCGTCAAATGCATCAGATATGGCGTATAATATTTTAATGGTGTATAATATTTCACGGCGTATAATATTGAAACAGAATGGTGCTCCATTTCTGTTTACGCGTATCAACAAAAGCGCGAGCGAAATCAAATAAATAATTTTGGATGTTCGTTTTCCGAAGCAGAAAAATCGGTGAGTAATTTTTCAAAGTGAAGATAAGAGCGCTGCTGACGTTAGAGCATGTCGTTTTATTTACGGCAACCCTTCACCCTCAGCTAGGACGATAAATTGGTCCAAAAGTTGCACAAAACTGTACGTGTGATATGGCTTTTAGCCCTCCGAGGCATGCTTTCCACAAGTGTTTGGATGATGGACAATGATTTTTTCCCATTCAGCTAGGGAAAATACAGACAACTTCTTCCTCCGATTTTGGATGGTTGCTGCACTCCTTATTTCGGCGATCCAACTCGTTCCAGAAGTTTTTATAGTATTTCAAGTCTGAACTCAGGGCAGGTCAAATCCAGTCGGTTCACTTCATTGTCAACATACTAATCCATGATTGACCTCCCAACTTGACAAGTGGTGTTGTCATCTAGAAGTAACAATGATTAAATCCGTAAAATTTTGACAGCGTACTGTAGCGGTATCTTCATAAGCCAGTAACACACCCGGACAGAGGTGATCACACTTTTGTCTAGTGGTCATGTTACTAGCTTCGGATCCATAGGTCGCGGGTTCTGTACTCTGATAAGCTCCTCCACGGTGAAATAGCTTCATATTTAAGGTATATTTTGTAGACAAAACTCTCAATTGGCATGGTGATTTTTGAGAATTTTTTCTCACTAACTATCATTAAAAATAGTTAAATTAAAAAAATACTTTAGTCTGACTTTTAAAGATGTTTTTGTTTTTGTTCTGAATAACATAACATTAAATTTAAAATAGTATTATTATGTTTTCCTCTTATAAACATCAAATTGATGAATGAACTCTCTTGATCCAACAAATTATAAACAATAACTAGAGGTACAAAACGCAATAAATGAACAATATTGTTACGAATTTTTTGTGTAAATAGTGTAAATAATTTGTATTTGAGTGTTTAATGCATTTATATTACTCTATGTTATGTTTATTTCATGTTAAAATTGTACCATTCACAAGTAATGCCGACCCTTACGTTATAAGGGCGATCAATGAGAACTTGGCAGAAATCTTGGCGGTAGAGCCAAGTTGGCATCATTTTGGCGGCCAATTTGGCGACTGGCGACCATGTTGGCGAGTTCGAACCCTCGGAGATTTTCAAAGAAAGTAGTAGATCTACTCCGCGGGTGTCACGTTCAATGACACGAGCTGTTACTTATATTTCTGGAAGTTTCTGTCGCGCCTATAAATGAGATGCTCGCCGGAACGGCGGAAGTCTGAATTAAACCAGCGGTAGTGAGGATTGTTTTGATTAGCTCGGCTGTGCTGTGAATAATCTTTACTTACGTGTATTTTTTAAACACTGTTATTGTGTTTGATTGCTGTTGGTGTGAGACCTTTGGATATTTACTCTGTGAATATCGCTTCTGAATCCTCTGTATTTAAAGGTTGGGATTTTGATAATAAATTCGCATCGCTCTTAAAAAGAAATGTTTATTTTCTTTGTGATTGTTTTGCACATAAAATCCCCAGAACCCTCGGATACGTAACAGTTTGGTGTCAGAGGTGGGATTTTTATGCCAATAACAAAACGATGGATGAGCAACTTCAAGAAGGCCCTGTTGGAGTATTAATGCCTTGAAAAACGGCCAAGACTAGGCAAAAAATGCAGAAGGTCAAGAAGAAGAGACTAGGCAAGAAATGCAGAAAGGTCAAGAAGAGACTAGGCAAGAAAATGCAGAAAGGTCCTAGAAGAGTCTAGGCAAGAAATGCAGAAAGGTCTGGAAGATATGCAGAAGAAAAGCCAAGAAAGAAACTAAAAATAGGTTAAAAGGATAGAATATATGGAGAAATGTCAGGATCCCTGAAGAATTCTCTAGAAACGAAAATCGACAATGTTGAAGAAATAAATAGTGTGGAAGAGAAAATAGCATTGAAAGTTGAAAAGTGCAGTAGTTGAAGAAAAGATTAGTAGTGGTTGAAGAGAAGAAGAACGCGCGAAGAAAGTGGGGAAGAAATAGAAAAAGATTAAGAGAGCAAGAAGTTGAAGGGAGGGTGAAGAGGTGGCTGGAAATTTTTAGCCTTATATCACAGCGAATGGAAGATCTTGAGAAGAAACTTCTAACTGGCGGAAATGAGAACTAAAAGCAAGAGATTGTGCCTGTGTCTGCCTTTCCTAAAACCTGGGCTTAGCTTCTCCAGTGCCTGTGACTCTTACTGGGGCCAGTGAAACTGTCGACCTATGACGGAAAAACAACTGGGAAGTATACAAGACACAATTTTCCATAATTTCTGAAGCCAATGAATGGACTGAAGGGGCGAAAGCATGTCAACCAACGCAGCATCCCATAGAGGAGCCGCCGCCGAAATACTGCAGACTCTTCCCGACACAGAGAGACTGAATTTGAACTCCTGTATAATGCTCTGGATCTTCGGTTCGGCCAAAAATACTCCAAGGACTACGAAATCTGCAGATGAAAACAAGACTCCAGAAAACCGGAGAGGCTTGCAGGGTATGCCTCCGAAGTAGAAAGACTCGCCAACTTGGCTTCTCTGAACACCAGAAACTGTGCGCGAAGTAATCTCTTTGCAATATTTCGTGGATGGATTGAAAGATGGGGAAATCCAGAAGGCTGTAAGAATGGCAGATGTGCGAGATCTTAAATCTGCCCTGTTATATGCCCTGAAACTGGAGGCTGCCACTCAAGCCAGTCGCCGAGACCGCCAATCCATCCGAGGAGCGAGAGTGACCTTAGAGGCTCCCTGTGAATCTCCATGGAAAAGTGACATTGAGAAATTAAGAGATGAATTCCAAGCTTTAATGGCTCAACGTCAGAACCAAGAGAAACGCAAACTCAAGTGCTGGGGATGTGGTGGAACTGGACACCTGAGAAGAAGCTGTCCCCGATCAAGGAAGGATGAGAATACCGTCTCTTCTTCCAAACAGGAAAACTAATATATGGCCATCTCGCGGGGCGGAGGTTGCCAGATAATGAAAGGCCCCATCACAAAATTCTCCAGATTACGGCAGTAAATGGCGGCGACAAGGGACTTTACGTAATAGGACAAATTAATAACATCTCGTGCCGTATGGTTGTTGATACTGGAGCCAATGTGTCTATAATTAGAAAAGATTTGGCTCAAAATTCAAAACTTAGCATTATCTGGACGCCGCCCTGCGTTTCTTTGCAAACAGTGACGGGTGACAAGATTCAGGTTCATGGAAAAGCTAACGTCACTCTAAGGTTTGGAAATATAGACTATCACCATACGGCATACATTGCAGATATCACCGATCCCTGTATTCTTGGACTGGATTTTCTGAAGAACAATAACTTTAAATTGGACTTTGAAAATAGCAATATGCATTCAAAATTTGAAGACATCACTCTTTTTGGCTTACAAACTCAATTTGAATCCAACCAGAAAATTATTGCAAAAACCAACATCTCATTATCGCCAAGAACTGAATGTATAATACCCGGTTTAGTAGCAGAAAATAGAAAATTCCGATTCGGCCTAATTGATTATCCGGACCCAGATAACACAAAAGGAGGGGTACCGATAGCTTCGTCAGTTGTAGACCTCTCGAAATCAGCCATCCCAGTGAGGGTGGCTAACATTAGTGATAAGACGAGGACTATTCAGGAAGGAGAGGTAGTAGCAGCTTGTGCTCCTGTCACTTGTGTAGACCGAAAATGCAATAGCCAAGACCATTCTTCAGACGATCTAGTCAAGGATTTACTAAAAAGCACTGACTTAGACAAGAAACAGAGATGTGCTGCAGGAAAGCTGATTACAGAATTCCAAAGCCTATTTTCAAGAACATCTGAGGACTTTGGAAGAACTAGACTAACGCAACACCGAATTGATACGGGAGAGCATCCTCCTATTAAGCAGCACCCCGACGACTACCGTTTCTAAACGGAAGAAGTCCAAACACTCGTAAGGACATGAAAGATCATGATGTCATTGAGCCATCGTCAAGTCCTTGGGCATCTCCATCGTCTTAGTTAAGAAGAAAGATGGCTCTACCAGATTCTGTGTGGATTATCGTCGGTTGAATGACGTCACCAAGAAAGACAGCTATCCTCTGCCAAGAATAGATGACACGCTGGACACACTTGCCGGCAATACCTGGTTTTCTACCCTAGATCTCAAGAGTGGGTATTGGCAGGTAGAACTCCACCCTGACGATAAAGAGAAAACTGCCTTCACCACGGGACAAGGACTGTGGCAATTTAAGGTTATGCCTTTCGGCTTGTGCAATGCACCTGCAACATTCGAGCGTCTTATGGAAACAGTCCTCGGAGGACTTTCGTATGAGGCCTGCCTGGTTTATCTTGATGACATTATCATCGTGGGGCGCTCCTTCGAAGAACATCTGAAAAATATCAGACGTGTGCTACAAAAGCTGAAAGAAGCTAACCTGAAATTAAGTCCATCCAAGTGCCACCTATTCCGGCGTGAAGTCACCTATCTCGGACACATCATTTCGGCAGAAGGTGTACGAACAGACCCGGATAAGATCTCGGCTGTGAAAGACTGGAACTGCCCGACGGATGTTCACCAGCTCCGGAGTTTCTTGGGCTTATGCACGTATTACCGGAAATTCGTGAAAAATTTCTCAACGATCGCCAGACCACTCCATAAGCTGACCGAGGCAAAACAGAAATTCATCTGGACGGTTGATTGTAACAACGCCTTTAACAAGCTTAAGGACGCACTAACATCTGCTCCCAATCCTGGCATATCCTGAAATTGGGAAACAATTTATTCTGGATACAGATGCAAGTCATGAGAGTATTGGGGCTGTATTGTCTCAAGAGATAGATGGTCAAGAGCATGTCATCGCCTATTTTAGTAAGTGCTTGTCTAAACCAGAAAGAAATTATTGTGTGACCAGGAAGGAACTGCTTGCTATAGTAAAAGCCGTAGAACACTTCCATCCTTACCTCTATGGTCGAAAGTTCCTGCTGCGAACAGATCATGCCTCATTGACCTGGCTACTGAATTTTAAAAATCCAGAAGGCCAAATAGCTAGGTGGATACAGAGACTACAGGAGTATGACGTGGAAATTCGCCACAGAAAAGGATCAGCACATGGAAATGCGGACGCCCTTTCGAGAAGACCCTGTCCTGAGAGCTGCAAATACTGCTCGAGAATCGAAAAGAAATTTGGCGTAATAGATCCAATAGTCCGCCAAGTTACAACGCCATCAACATCGGCATTGGACCCGTGGAGTGATGAGAGCGTCGAAAAGATCAACTGGCTGATCCTGAAATAAAACCCATCATAGAATTCAAAGAGTCGTCTGACGAAAAGCCCAGCTGGCAAGACATCGCCCCTTTCCATCCTACAACGAAGCGTTACTGGGCTCTTTGGGACTCTCTCCATCTGAGAAATGGTGTTTTATATCGAAAATGGGAGTCTGACGACGGAAAAACATTCAGGTGGCAATTGATACTCCCAAAGCCAAGAGTTTCAACAGTCCTTAGGAACTCCATGGCAGTCCCAACTGGAGGTCATTTGGTGTTATGAAGACCTTACAAAAGTTCGTGAGCGCTTCTACTGGAACAATGTGCGGAGTGACGTGGAAAAGTGTTGTCGCACATGTGATCCCTGTGCTGCACGCAAAGGTCTAGAAAAGCACTAGAGGAAGACTGCAGCTGTATAATGTGGGAGCGCCTTTCGAACGAATAGCTTTTGATATACTAGGCCCACTTCCTAGATCATCAGATGGCAACAACATCGTGGGCTCCATTTCTGTTTACGCGACAAAAAAAGGCGAGCGAAATCAAATAAAAAATTTTTGGATGTTGTTTTCCGGCAGAAAAATCGGTAAATTTTTCAAAGTGAAGATAGAGCGCTCGACGTTAGAGTTTCTTTTTATTTACGGCAACCCTTCACCCTCATGGACAAAATTGGCCCAAAAGTTGCACCAAAACTGTAGTGTGATATGGCTTTTAGCCCTCCAGGCATCTTTCCACAAGTGTTTGGATGATGGACAATGTTTTTTTCCCATTCAGTAGGGAAAAATAAAAACTTCTTCCTCCGATTTTGGTGGTTGCTGCACCCTTATTTGGCGACCCAACTCTTTCCCAAAATTTTTTAAGTATTTCAAGTCTAACCCCGGGGCAGGTAAAAACCCACGGTTCACTTCATTTAACATACTAACCCCCGATTGACCCCCCAACTTGACAAGTGGTGTTGTATCTAAAGTAACAATGATTAAACCGTAAAATTTTGCAGCGTACGGGCGGTATTTCCCCAAAGCCAGTAACACACTCCGGACAGAGGTGATCACATTTTTGTCTAGTGGTCATGTTATGGCTTGGGGACCCATAGGTCGCGGGTTCTGTACCCCTGATAAGCTCCTCCACGGTGAAATAGCTTCATTTTTAAAAATTATATTTTTAGACAACTCAATTGGCATGGTGTTTTTTGAAAATTTTTTTCTCACTAACTATCTTTAAAAAATATTTAAAATTTAAAAAAAATACTTTGTCTGATTTTTTTAAAGATTTTTTTGTTTTTTTTTCTGAATAACATAACATTAAATTTAAAAAAATTTATTATGTTTTCCCTTAAAAAACATAAAATTGATGAATGAACTCTTTTGGTCAACAAATTATAAACAATAACAAATTTTTAAAAACGCAATAAATGAACAATATTGTTACGAATTTTGTGTAAATAGTGTAAATAATTTGTATTTGAGTGTTTAATGCATTTATATTACTCTATGTTAGTTTATTTCTGTTAAATTGCCATTCAAAAAATGCCGACCCACGTTAAAAGGGGGTAATGAGAACGGCGAAATTTTGGGGGTAGAGCCAAGTTGGATCAGGCGGTTTGGCACTGGGACCATTTTGGCGGTTGGGAACCCTGGGGAAATTTTCAAAAAAAGTGTAGATTTTCCCCCGGTGTCACTTTCAATGACACGAGCTGTTATATTTCTGGAAGTTTTTTCCCCCTAAAAATGAGTTTCCCCGGGGGGAAGTCTATTAAACCGCGGGGAGGTTGTTTGAAGCCCTTGCGTAATTTTTTTTCACGGTTTTTTAAACATGTTATTGTGTTTGATTGCTGTTGGGTGTAAAGACCGGATTTTCCGGAATATCGTTTTAACCCTTTTTTTTGGGGGTTTTGATAAAAAATTTTCGAAAACCCTTAAAAAGAAATTTTTTTTTCTTTTGTTGTTTTATAAAACCCCAAACCCCTCGGATAGTAAATTTGGGGGCAAGGGGGTTTTTTGAAAAACAAAACAGGGATGAGCAACTAAAGGCCCTTTTGGGAAAGTATTAATCCCTTAAAAAACGGCCAAAAAATAGGAAAAAAATGCAAAAAGGTCAAAAAGAGATGGGAAAAGAAACAAAAGGTCAAGAAGAGACTAGGCAAGAAATGCGAAAGGCCCAGAAGGTCTAGGCAAAAAAGCAGAAAGGTCTGGAAGATATCAGAAAAGCCGAAAAAAAAAAAAAGGGAAAGGTAGAAGGAGAAATGTCGGAAAATTTCCCTAAAAAATTTTAAAACAAAAAACAAAAATTTAAAAGAAAAAAAGGGGGGAAAAAACTTAAAAGTTGAAAAATCGGTTAAAAAAAAGTTGTAGTTTGAAAAAAAACGCGCGAAGAAAGTAAAAAAGGGAAAAAGTAAGGGAAAAATTGAAGGGGGGGTGGGGGTAAATTTTTGCCTTATATCAACGAAGGAAGATCTTAAAAGAAACCAACGGGGGAAAGAGAAAAAAAAAGGGGTTTGGCCTTGCTGCCCCCTAAAACCTGGGCTTGCTTCTCCGGCCTGTGCTCTTTTACGGGGCCCTGTTTCGCCTTGACGGAAAAAAACAACGGGAAGAACAAGACAAAATTTTTTCCAAAACTAAGCCAATGAATGGACTAAGGGGCGAAACATTACAACAGCACCCCTAGGGACCCCCCCAAAACTGCAGACCTTGCAAGGGGCTGTTTGAACCCCCTTAAATCTCGGATCTTCGGTTGGGCCCTACTGGACTACGCTCTCAAGAAAAAAAGCTCAGAAAACCGGGAAAGTTTTGAAAACCCCCAAGTAGGCCCCCAAATTGTTTTCCTGAACATCCACAACTGTCCCAAGAACTTTCAATATTTTTTGGGGGTTTGAAAGATAAACGAAGGCTGAAGAATGGAGTGGGGGATTTAAATCCCGTTATATGCCCCGAAACGGAGGCCCCGCCAGTAAAGGGGTTACCAAAAGTAAAACCCCCTTAAATCTCCATGGAAAAGTGAATTGAAAATTAAAATTTTAAGCTTTAATGGCTAAACGTCAGAACCAAAAGGAAACCCCCGGGGATGGGGGGGCGGACACAGAGAAAAAACCCCCGATCGGGGAAATAATATTTTTACTTCCAAACGGAAAACAATTTTGGGCCTCGGGGCGGGGGTTTGCCAGAAATAAAAGGGCCCCATCACAAAATTCCCCAGATTCCCGGCGTAAATGGGGGGAAAAAGGGACGTAATGGGAAAAATTTAAATAACATCTCGTGCCGTATGGTTGTTGATCGGAGCCAATTGTCTATAATCAAAAAAGATTTGGCTAAAATTCAAAACTTGGCATTATCTGGACGCCGCCCTTCGTTTCTTTGCAAACGTAAGGGGGAAAATTCAGGTTCATGGAAAATTTAACATCACTCTAAGGTTTGGAAAAAAAGACTATCAATACGGCATACATGCGATACCCCGACCCCCTTATTTTTGGACTGGATTTTCTAAAAAGCAATAACTTTAAATTGGACTTTGAAAATACCATATGCATTCAAAATTTGAAGAATCACTTTTTTGGTTTAAAAACCTTTTGAACCAACCAAAAAAAAAAAAAATCAACACTCTAGGGCCCAATGTTAAAATCCCCGGTTTAGTAGCAGAAAACAGAAAATTCCGATTCGGCCTAATTGATTACCCGGACCCGACAACTCAAAGGGGGGTACTGATATTTCAGTTGTAGCCCCCAAAGTCGTCCCCAATGAGGGGGCTAACATTAGTGATAAGACGAGGACTATTCGGGAAAGGGAAAGGGGTGTAGCAGATTGTGCTCCTGTCCGGTGTAAAAACGAAATCCATGAAGACCATTCTTAGACGATCTGTCGGGGATTTACAAAAAACCGCTTAGAAAAGAAACAGAGTTTGGGCTGCGGGAAAAGTGATTACAAAATTCCAAAGCCTATTTTCGAACATCTGAGGATTTTGGGAAAGGGAACTAGACTAACGCAACACCGAATTGATAGGGGAGAGCATCCTCTATTAAGCAGCACCCCGACGACTACCGTTTGCAAAACAGGGGGTCCCAAAAATCTTGGACATGAAAATCTGATGTCATTGAGCCAACGTCAAGTTCTTGGGCATCTCTCATCGTTTTAGTTAAGAAAAAAATGGCTCTACCAGTTTCTGTGGATTATCGTCGGTTGAATGACGTCCCAAAAAAGACAGCTATCCTCTGCCAAAAATAATGCCGCTGGAAAACTGGCCGGCAATACCTGGTTTTCTACCCTAGATCTAAGGGGGTATTGGGGTGAACTCCACCCCGACGATAAAAAAAATGCCTTCACCACGGACAAGGACGTGGGAAATTTTAAAATTATGCCCTTCGGTTTTTCAATCATCTGCAACATTCGGCTCATGGAAACGTCCCCGGGGCTTTGTAGGGGCCTGCCGGATCGTGACATTATATCGTGGGCGCTCCTTCGAAGCATCTGAAAAAAATCAGACGTGTGCTCAAAAGCGAAAAAAAGCTAACCTGAAATTAAGTCCCTCAAATCCCCTATTCCCGGGGGAAGTCACCCATCTGGAAAAATTATTTGGCAGGGGACGAACAGATAAAGATCTCGGCTGTGAAAAATGGAACTGCCCAACGGATGTTCACCCAACCCGGGTTTCGGGAAAGCCGGGGTTTCCGAAATTCGGAAAATTTCAACGATCCCGAAACCCCTATAAGCTGACCCAGGCAAAAAAGAAATTATCTGGACGGTTGATTGTCCGCCCCTTTTAAAAAGCAAAGGGCGCCTAACATCCTCCCAATTCGGATATCCCGAAAATTGGGAAAAATTTATTCTGGATACAGATCAAATCATAGAGTATTGGGGCTGTATTGTCCAAAAAGATAGATGGTCAAGAGCATGTCATCGCCTATTTTAGTAAGTCTTGTCTAAAACCAGAAAAAACTATTGTGTGACCAGGGCGCGCTATAGTAAAAAACCGTGAACACTTCCATTTACCTCTATGGTCGAAGGTTCCTGCTTACAGATCATGCCTCATTGACCCTACTGAAATTTTAAAATCCAGAGGGCCAAATAGCTTTGGGTACAGAGACTACAGGGTATGACGTGGGAAAATTTGCCACAGAAAGGATCAGCACATGGAAAGGCGGGGCGCCCTTTTTGGGAAAACCGCCCTGATAGTTCAAAAACTGCTCGAAATCGAAAAAAATTTTGGGGTAATAGATCCAATAGTCCCAAGTTACATCGCCATTGGACCCGTGGGGATGAGCGTCCGAAAAAAATCAATTTGGGTGATCCTGAAATAAACCCTATAGAATTCAAAAAAGTCGTCTGACGAAAAAGGGATAAGACATCGCCCTTTTTATCCTAAACGAAGGGGTTACTGGGCTCTTTGGGACTCTCCATCTGAGAAATGGTGTTTTATATCGAAAATGGGAGCTGACCCGGGAAAAAAATTCATGGCAATTGATACCCCAAACCCAAAGGTTTCAAAGTCCTTAAAGGGAAATCCATGGCAGTCCCAAATGGAGGGCATTTGGGGAAGACCTTACAAAATGTTCGTGGCCTTTACTGGAACAATTCGGGGGCGTGGAAAAGTGTTGTCCACATTTTATCCCTGTGCTGCACCCGGGCCCAGAAACCATAGGGAAGACTGCAGCTGTATAATGTGGGGGCCTTTCGAACGAATACTTTTATATAGGCCCACTTCCTAGATCATCAGATGGCAACAACAACATCCGGTTGTCATGGACTACTTCACTAAGTGGCCTGAAGCCTATCCCATTCCCGACCAAAAAAGGCCTCGACTGTTGCAGAGGTTCTAGTTCAACACTGGATCCACGATTCGGGGTCCCTCTACAACTCACTCGATCAAGGGGGAAACTTGATTCTGCAGTTTGCAAGGGAAATTTTGAAATAAACCCCCTCGACAAAACCAGGACGACAGCTTTTCATCCTCAGTCTGACGGCATGGTAGAGAGGCAATGGCCCTCCGAACAGCCCTCTCTCCTGGTATCCGGTAATCAACAGGACTGGGACAAGAAATTGCCCTTTTTCCCTTTTGGGCCCCAGGGGGCCGTTCACGAGAAAACCCCCGGCTATTCCCCCCCCGTTCTTCGGACGAGATCTTCTCTGCCTGCAGATCTTCTGTTCGCCGACCTCCAGATGCTCCCTTGGCGCCTGAGGGTATGTCGAAACTCCCGGCAAGGATGGAGGAAATAATACGGCCAGGAAAAGGGGGCTTCCGAGAAGATGAAACCCGATACGACCAAAAAGCAACCGGCACGACTTCCACGAAGGCGACAAAGTGTGGTTATGGAATCCCCAAACGTCGCAAAGGACTCCTCCGCGCAGACAAACTGGGGAAAGGGCCTTACAGTCCCAAAAAAACTGAATGACGTTGTGGGGGATAAGAAATCACCACACTCAAAACCGAAGGTAATACATTACAATAGGGTAGCCTCTTATCTTGGCCAAGATGAATAAGATCCCAAGTTCAGAATGGTCTTTTTATTTTTTTAAATAATGTAATTATTTCTCTTTTCTTATTCCTTAGTTTTATTTTAATATTGGAATTTATTTTAAACTCTTCAGTGCTTTGAATTTATTTGTATTGTATATGCTCTGGAATACATTGGTTCTTTAAATGTGATTATTATGTGAGTAATTTGCCTGTAAAAAGTGCCTCTTTCTCAAGGATTGCTGCCCGGGGCGTGCAGTCTTTGAGGGGGGGCAGTGTTAAAATTTTGTAAAAAAGTGTAAATAATTTGTATTTGAGTGTTTAATGCATTTTATTACCTATTTTTGTTTATTTCATGTTAAAATTGTCCATTCACAAGAATGCCGACCCAGTTATAAGGGCGATCCAATGAGAACGGGGTAGAGCCGTTGGCATCTTTGGGGACCGTTGCGGTCAATTTGGCACCATGTTGGCGAGTTCGAAACCCCCGGAATCTTCTAGAAAGTAGGGTTCTCCACTGGGGTCACGTTCAATGACCGAGCTGTTATATTTCTGGAAGGCCCCTTAAATGAGATGTCGCCGGGACGGGAATCTGATAAAAAAAGCGAGTGTGAGGATTGTTTTGATTAGCTGGGCTGTGCTTTGGGAAAAATCTTTTCACGTGTATTTTTTAAACACTGTTTGTGTTTGATTGCTGTTGAAGGGTGTGAAGACCTTTGGATATTTACTCGGAATATCGCTTTGAATCCCGTATTTAAAAGGTTGGGTTTTTGATAAAAATTCCCTTTTAAAGAACTGTTTATTTTTTTTTGGTTGTTTTGCATAAATCCCCCAACCCTCGGATCTACGTAACAATATTCTAAAATAATGAT
>BMAV01025189.1:0-17005 GCA_019973955.1 Trichonephila inaurata madagascariensis | reverse complement strand
AATTCAAAAAAAAAAAAAAAAATGTAAAAAAAGGCGCCATCGTTATGGGAACAGTTTTCTATTGGCTGTATATCGCGGTGTTTGGCGACATCTTTTGATTTGATGAAACTTGTCCACAGTATAATTCCTAAGTACCGAAATAACTTCTAATAAAGGAGTAAAACACTATCATTAAAATGCAAAGGCCCTTTTTTTACCTCTTGGCATAGAATGGACTGAGTGACTCAAGTTAAAAAGATCTAAATTAATATTGTATGTCCCATTCAAAATGATAAACACCAATTACGTAGTCTTCTACTTAATCTAATATATTAAATTCCAAGTCTATAAAAACTTGGTTTACTTAAACTTAAAATGATGTATTGATTTTCAGAAAATTTTAATGCATAAACCTTTTATGTGAAGCATAAGAAAATTTACTATCTCCATAGGTATGTCTGTGTACTCCTATTCTAGTATTTTTATGCATTTTATACATCGAAAAATCCAATTTAAATTCTACTGATGCCTGCCTAAGAACAAATGAGTTTGCACAAAAAGACTGATGCTGCTGCCTAGATTCTTCCGAAAAAAAGTGAGTTTGCCTACGTTATAATGGATTAAATGGAAATGAGCAACTGCAAGCAGAGATCGATCAATTTTGTCCTTTTTTTAATTTAGGCTAACTGAAATGATCTCTTGTTCTCTAATTTACTTTTTTGATAAAGATAAACAATACCCTTAGGTACAGATAATTGTAATTGAAATGCGTTCTAGCGTAACAAATTAACTCTCTTCCGTAATTTTATCGTTGTTCTTTTCTCGTGTATAGTAGTAGCCAACTGAAAAAGTATGCGCAGTTAAAATAGAACTGAGAAGACGGCTTATCTAGTTTTTCTATTACGGTTCGTTGTTTAAAATAATTTTTAATGCAGCAACTCGCGTTATTAGCTTATCTATTCATGTGCGTAATTCGTAATTGTGAGATAAGTTATTCCAGTGAAAAAAAAAGTGTTTTGAGAATTATTTTCTTTTTTAAACCTTTGAAACAGGAGTTGTGTTTTTTCACTTCTAATTCCTTTGAGGAGTATAATGCACATTTTAATTAATTGTGTACAGATATAACTTTGAATTAAAAAGGTAATATTTTTTTGTAATGCGTTGTACTTACCTTTAAAAAAAATGTCATTTGTATATTTCGTTATTTAGAATCTGTACTTTTGTTTCATAGAATGCGTTTACTTTCATTTTAAAGCATTTGCATTTTTAAAACTGTTTAACTTTTTATAAAAAATTTAAAACAAGAGATAACTAATGGATTTGTATTTAAAGGTGAATTTAAATTTATTTAGTATTGATTCAAGAATATGATTTATATTAACTTTTTAATACATACCTTTACTTTGAAAAGAAATTTTTACTGCATATATAACATTGAGATAAAAAAAAACCGAGCCAAATCGTACTGTCACCTGTATCGTGCTCAAAGCTACGGCTAACGACAGGCGTCACTTAGCCCTTTACCATGATGAATTTCATGGGCCTCGATCTGGCCTTTGCCGATCAGGTGGCATCAGTAACCACACAACAACATTAAAAGAACATTATGATACTGCATTGAATGACAGCTTTACATGTACTTAGGTAGTTACAAAGTTTTAAAAATTGTCGCATTATTTACGGCAAGGGTGTCAAATTCAAGTCCTAACCTAGGTCAAACAAACAAGGTTTAACTTAAGGGGAGCCGCAAAAAAAAATCAATATTTGTAGAAATGCAGTTTATTTCAAATAATGCATGAAAAAATCATATATAAAAGAGCAACACAAATTTAATGTTTGCGTCCTGACATTTGACATCTCTTCTCTGCTACTATTTTTCTTATTTCAGGAGAAATTTTTTTCACAGAGATTACTTTCAAAGTTGACCCAAGGTGAGCATCATTAATACTATTTCTAACAGGAGAATTATTTTCTTTCATAATTGGAAATACATGCTCGCACTGTTAAGGTATCCGACTACGTTCGGAACCATGGTTATAAAAAAGCGTTTAAACGGATAATATTTAAGATATTTAGTGTCACTTAGATTAGAAAATGTATATAAACTTATTTTAGGAATATTATTACAATAAAAAATTATTTAAGTACAATATTTTGACAAAAAATGAACATAGAATGACCCATTTTCAAAATATTCTCCTTTTGTGAAAATTGTTTCTATTATAATAATATTATGTCTATGTATAGCTCAGACCTCTGTACAGAGGCTCAACTAGTAAGTTTGAAATATATAACTTAGAAGTGGGTATATCCATGTTTTACGACAACAGATGGGAGAAATTTTAAGAAAATACGCCGATAATTATTTCAAATGGTTGTAACTCTGAAAATAATCTGAATTTTTCAAAAATCTTAGTTGAGACTCTCTGGAAAAGTCTTTTCTTTATCTAAGCGAAATATTATTATTATTATAGAAGCATTTTTCATAAAAGGAGAACGTTTTGAAAAAGGTTATTCTAAGTTAATTTTTTGCCAAAATGTTGTATTTAAATTTTATTTTTGTCAAAATATTTATAAAACAATTTTATACATATATTCTAATCTAAGTGATACTAAATATCAGCAAAATTATCCATTTATGCGCTTTTTTAAAATCACGGTTCCGAACGTAGTCGTATACCTTAAGTACTTACAAACAAAGAAATAATTTCATATGCGAATTTCCGAGTATTTTCAAACGTGGCTGGTAAATATTTGTAAAATTCGAGCACACCTACTTCAATTAATTTTGTTTTCAAATTTGAGTCACACTGAATCTCGATCACCTCCATTTGTATATGGCAGGGTACTGAGTCTATATTTATTGAGAAAATCGATGAAAACAAAAAGAGTTTGTCTTCTAAAGCAGTGATCCGCAATCCCCGGTCCACAGACCGGTACCGGTACGTGGATCAAATGGTGCCGGGCCACCTAAAGAACATTAATCTATTGCCATTTTAATTAAAGTTATGCATTTCTCTCAGATTTGCGCACTTTCCACGGAAATCACTTTATATTTCCCGTTAAATCACTTTTATTCATTTTGGGTGGAACTATATTTTATTCTGAAGGCATATTTATAAATGCAACTAAATTAAAATTGTTAAATCAAAACAATCTAAAATATAAACGATCAACGTGTCCCACCCTCAGCGGGCCGTTGTAAAATTATCAAACGTTGACCGGTCCGCAGCGATAAAAGGGTTGCGGAGCACTGTTCTAAAGAATTAAGATCTGTAAATCTTATTTCAAATTCAGTCCTAACATTTGAAATTTTTTTCTGCATATTCTTGATACGATGCAGTATCAACTAGATTTGTATATGTTGCACGTCAGGAAGTGCGTTAAAACAGTTGTTTTCAGTTGCTTTCCCCAAAGATTATCTATTATTGTGTGCCGATATAGTTCTCGGGCTGCAAAAATGTTTGTTGTGGGCCGTGAGTTTGACACCTCTGATTTACGGGATTGTTGGTATTTTGTTACAAGAAACGCAAAAAGAGCCAAATGGCCATTTATTAGTTTTTCATTTCTTATTATCATTAGTTTGCTTGGAAAAATTTGTACGAGGCGGGAAGCAAAAATAACCGAATTTCTTTTTTTTTTTTTTCATTTTGAATTTTTATTGAACTCTACAGCATTTTCCTTCAAAGAATTATCCAAGTGCATTGATGCACTAGTCCCAACACTTTGTAATTCACCCGATCGGGGGTGCCCCACTTCTGCATTATCCTCGCGACCTAGATCTGTGGGAAGGAACGAAGAAGCAGCCATATCGTTTATCTTAATATCTCTTTATTAAGATCTTAACTTAAACAATATACAATAATAATAATATTAAATTCAAGTGAATCTGGAGTGAGACACATTATTCGTATTACCAAATAATCGCGTAACCTACCATTATATCTAACTCTACCAGCTATTTCTAACTTCGGTAACTACACAGTTCTTAATAACTTAATTTAACAGTCTTACCGCGCGCTATATCTTGGGTAAAAAGCAATTCACTTGATTCTAACTGACGTGGCTTTTATCCTTGTGGAATGGTATCCACCCTTAACTTGATCGCACAGGTATGGATAGTTTAACTCTTGAACTCGGGATTTCCTCCAACTTTAACTTAAGCACTGGAAAAACTTAGACCTCGTATATTCACTTCTCATAGCCACATCGCGTACTCTAAACTTCTAGTATTTATAAGATTCTTAATTTGAATATTCACGCTTCTTTTCTCGAGTTGGTTTGAAAGAATTGCCATTCTGACCTCAAAGAAACCCTAGAGGATAATTAGTTGAAATCACGATGAGCCTGTCACAACTTTTTTCACAGCTCAAAACTGTTTTGGAACTCTTGGGACAGGATACTGCTCAAAGCCGTTAGGGTGTTTTTTGACTTCATCCACATCGCCGAATCACTTTCCTTTCAGACTTCTCTTTATCCGTGGAAAGAAAATTTTAAAAAATGTCTGACGAAACTAAATTAGACGAGTAGAGTCAATGAGGCTCAAACATCATGTAGTTGTTTGTAAAAAACTGTCGAAACATGAAAGCTGTGCGGGCTGAAACATTGTCGTGAACGTGCTCCAAGACATGTTCGTTTCCTCAGAAATTTGGTCAATGGTCTTACGACGATCTTCATCAATTACACAATTGATTTCAACAATGTTTTCGCTATTTCTTTCTGTCAAAGAACACCCCGGGCTTGACATGTTTTCAGTTCATATGTTGCCAGATTTGAACGGGAAAACTATTCGTAGACCTGTGATTTTCCTACAGAATCGCCATTAAAGGTTTGTCGAAGCATCCCAACGGCCTCGGCTGCAATTTTCCCATCAAAACAAATTTTCACTCGCAATCTTTACTCTTTGTGATTGGCCCACTAATATCCCAAGGGTCGAAACAGGAACGCGCAAAACAAAGCACCACAAGTAATACACTAAACTCAGATTTTCGCCAGCTCACTAATTGTCGCGAGAGATCGCCCAACTAACACCACCTAACTGCACAATCATTACTACAAAGCATGCACTCGCAACAGCTCGATTCCAATTATTTTTGGGTCCCCCTTTTTATACTACTGTATTTTACAATTGAATAAACTAATAGCCACATTAATTGTTTTGAAAGAAAAAGGGTTGTAGGGTTTTCTCCCCTTCGAACAATTACATCTTTTTGTGTGATTTTTTAAATTGGATTATCTGGATCAACAAATAAAAAAAAAATACTATAGTAACAAAAACTGCTTCAATACTCGTTGTCATTTGATTCCATTTTATCAAAAAAAGTATACAGTAAGAAAAATACAAGTAAATAATATAGATTGTATTTAACAAGACATGTGCAAATATCAATACACACAATAAGGCCACCTTAAATTAATATTCAAGGAACTGTGTGTGGTCCTATATGGCGGTTTTTATTTTCGGGTGAAATAATAAAGACTGTGGTATATACAAGAACGAACAATATTTTATAATCTTTAAGTTCTAGAACAGAAAACACCCATTTTAGAACCCATAAACAAGTATCATAACCTCTATCAAGAGCACGCACTATCTTACTCGAAGGAAGAAAAGAATTTCCCTCTGAAAGAGCAAAGAGCGCCATCTGGTAGTCGACTAATAGAAAAAGAAGGTAGCTATGAGTATAAGGTGTTACAGAACAAAAATAAATTAATTAATATCTAGATATTATCAAAATGCGAAATCTGCATATCTGCATACATTTTATTTTCCAGAAAAAATTTAGATGCTATATGAAATCAGATATAATTAAATTATGTACAATAAATTTAAATGATTTACACAATTGTCATTCAATTTCTGTACATTTAACCTTTTGTCATAGATAAATCAAACTTTATAAGAAAAATAAGTGTAAACTAGTTACTTATTCTTATAAAAAACATTTTAAAATTATTTTTACCTATGGTTGAACTCAATGAATTTGGAGAATTTTTCTGACATCCATCAAATAACTTTAACTGTATCAACACAGACGTATAACATTGCAATAAATGACTTACAAAATATAAGGTTTTAACAAAGTTACAACATTTATATCGTGCATATATATTTAAATCGTTTGTATCGTAATATTTTTATCGTGTATGTTAAGTTCTTATTTCATTGATAAAATCAGAGACAATTTTATAGACTTTCAAAATTTATACACATCATCACGCCGTGTAGAATCTATTAAGAGTCAAATAATACCCAGATACAGATCATTACTATTTTTATTATATTATTTTGTGAAGAATGTTCATTTCTGATGTCGATAATCATTATACAGTCGGACCTCTGTATAATGAAGTCGCTGATCCCGAAAAAATCGTTATATGGAAAATTCGTTATATAGAGGTTCCTCTGTTAATATACTTTATAAACCATATAAAACAAATTTTAAATTCATAAGACTATATATTAATCAAAGTAATTATTCACGCCTTTTTTAAAATTAATATATGGTTATTTTATATATCTTACCTCTCTTAAAAAAAGAAAGAAAAAATACAGGGAGAATAAGAAAAAGAATGTCGAAGAATATACTGTATTTTCAATATTAAGAAAATAATTTTCATTAAAATTAATGAATTTTAAGGTCATTTTCTAATTTAAAGCATACAAGTAATATTAAGCATACACTATTTTATGACTAGAACACGGGGACATGGGACAACTCCACTGAGTGTGAAAGGGGATATCGAAGATGTTTCCAGGGCACTAGACAATGGGGGTTAAAGGTAGATGAAACGTCCAGAACTCTTTTCTCTCGGCGAGTTAGGATCTAACAAAACTAATTCACAACATTTATGATCCCCATAAAATGTGTTAAAGAGAGAATAACTTAAAATATTCAGAAATACTTTGAAAATAGGGAGGAAGAAAATTTAATCACAGAAGAAAAAGTTCGTTATTTAGAAAATGCACTTCACTATAGAGAGGTTATTTTACGAAGAGAATAGTGAAATGTTCAAAATTCCAGGAAAAAGTTCGCTATATAGAAAAATTCACAATATAGATGTTGGACTGTATATCTATCCATCTTTGGTTTAACAATAATTATCCTTATTAAATATACGCATTTTCATTCAATATAGGGAATGTCGCTTTTCCATGTTCTCCGAATATATCCGAACGATAAAACTTTGTCATACTGACATCGAAAAAAGGAGTTATTATTACAAAACCACCTCAGCTTCGTAAAAACCATTAATTAAAGTCACTATTATCAAGATTAATTGAGCATTTTATTACCTTTTATTAAAAAAAACCCAATTATATCATAAAGGATCTTCAATAAGCTACATAAACGATGATCAATAAGTTCAGGAAGCAACGTCATTGAATTTTGAGAAATTATGGGGAAAATGGTGTTTCACATCGTTTTCTCCTACCCCTTTCCTGTTTCATTACTCACGAAATAAAAAAATAAATATATAAAATGATAAATGATGTGACAGAATTAAACTCAGGGCCTTAGTGTGCCACGAAATCATTTTAGATTGGTGACAGAAACGACACGTCATTAGCAAGTTCTCAAAAGAACTTTTAGTCCGTGGGATTAAATTAGAAGAGTTTCCTCTGATGGCAGTTATCAAGTGAAGTATCATGGTGTTTAGAAGTTAAAGAAAAAACTTTTGATGTCCTTTTTGCTTTTTTTTTCCCGGTTGTTTTAATTAGTAACAATTTTATGTATCACAAAAGTAGAATGGAGTAATTAATTTAAATTAAAAGTTTTAACAAATAACAAAACTTTTTATTTTTAAATTTAAATTTGTAAGACTTTTGTTTAATTTTTTGGTTTTATTCATCTACAAAAAAATAGGTTCTGAAAAAGTATGGCTACACTTTCAAAAATGATTTAACCTTTTTTCCCCCCCTTTTTCCCGAGCTGAGATCGGGCAGGCGAAAAATTTGTCCTGGCTCACCCCGAGTGTAGCTGGGACACTGTTTTAAATTTTAAATTTTGTGTAATTGGTCTTTTCCCGAATTATTTCATATGTATTTTTTGGTTTCAAATAATTGAAAAGTATCATTCGTTGAATATTCCAAAAAATGGGACGTCCTTCTGCTGAGCACCCCCTTTCACGTTTATCTGAAAAACATTTTGTTGACTACATTGTCCCATTAGAGAAAAAAACCAATCCAACAGACTGTTTGTTATTTACTGAGGCTTCTCAAACTTTTTAATATTTGCGACCCAATATTCAATCAAAATTTTTTTATTGCGCCCCTTCCATACAATGACAATGTATTGATTTCAATATTTTTTTAACGCTTAAGCCCAATGCGACTTTGAACTACTAAGTGTCCCCAGGCTACCGTCTCACCAGCCAAAGATTAATTCCCTTTGGACGTATATATACGTCTTTCCGAAAAACCCATCTTTTCTTGCACTGCTATCCACAAAATTTTTCCCAAAAGGGCTTTGGAATGAAATTTAAAAAACCTTTAACAGCGTTTGGAAGGATTTCTTATTTCAGAGGATTTGTTATTAGTTTTTTTTCTCCCCTTCCCTTCCAATACATAACATCCCCCTTTCTGAAAATTGTGCCATTGGGGGGGAATCGCGTTACTTTAATCGGATTTAATGATGAATTACATAAAACCGTACAAATTATATCGTTGATTTTGTATGTAATTTTATATATAACATGGGGTCTCTGGAATTATTAAACTTGTTCTTAAGTTAGTAATATTAAATTAATAAAAAAAATACATAGTGCAGCACTAATACATTTATAAGTGTATTATACAATGTAAATATATGTGTACTTTTTTTTTATTATGTCAGAAAGATTTTGTTTGTTACTTTAGCAAATTAATAATTTTTGAATAATTTTTTGTTTTCAACTTTTTAAATATGCCGCCCCCCCTCATAGAGTTATCACCCCCCTTGAGGGGTGCACCCCACAGTTTGAGAAACGCTGATTTACTGCTGAAAGGGAGACAGTAAAAGAAGGGTAAGAAGAGAAAAAAGATTCTACGTCCAGATTACGATGTTGGGTTAGGGCACTATGTTTTCGAATTTACATACACGATTAAATTTTTGATTGATAATTTTACAATCATTTATGCAAATGATGTAAGATTTAAATAAAATTTGTAATTCAAGGCAGATTCTAAGCTTTGATTTATAGTTATTGTGAATTGACTAAAGTCTTATGATTTCTGTCAAAGAAAGCCAACTTAACAGGCAGGTAAATTATTAATTTATTTAAACAGATTTTTATTTAAATTTTTTGGGAAATTTTGTAGACAATGGTGTATTATGTTTTAAAACAGATATGTATTTTTAAAAAATAAAACAAAACAACAAAATTGGCATTTTTTTATCTATAATCCAAAAAAAAAAAATGAAACTGTGAAAAGGTTAAAAATAAACAAAGATCTTCACTTAGGTTTTAATTCGAAAAAAAAAAAGGTTAAATTTTTTGTTTAATAAAATGAACTGATTGTGGATGTCCATTTTTGCAACATTATCTTTAAAAAATGGCACGCCACAAGAATAAACACTAGTTGTCGCAGGGTTTATCGAATGAAACGCAAACATGTACAGCTTAAATGCTTCACCACTACATGGAGTTCGGAAGTGAGAAAACGTTACCACAGTTTAATGGAGGGAAAAGAGGAAGTCCACTACCGTGGCCACCTACATCTTTACACATATCACCTTTTCTCAAAGAGATACGTGTAAAACACAATGTCTACCTATAATTCATAACACCGATGAATAGAAAATTTGAATTGTGGTCGGGCAGGATGTTGATCTTGCAATGCTTCATTGAATATAGCTAGAAATCTAGCGTAGATTGGATGTTTGGAGTGCAACTATTACGGCATACATTGTAATTATGCAATGTAAAAAAAAACTTTGGTATTTTCTTTATAGAACATAAAATACTGTAAGTGAATATAACTTTGTTTATTTGTAATTAATATTTGAAAGTGTAGTCATACTTCTCGGACTTTGGTATTTCTGTTTGAATACTAAACATAATTAATTAAAATTAATTCTTAGAATATTTTGTGCGTAGCACAGTTTAATTTTTATATATTATAAACAAAAATGGATAAATATTGGTTTTAAGGACTATTTAATTTAATGAAAAACTTTAATTACTTAATAAAATGATAATAATTGTTTTTTCATGAACCATTTCGAAAAATAACATTTTTTAAAAAAATTTAAAAATTTTTTTTAATAATTTATCAGAATAATTATTATATTTTTTTTAAAAAAAAAGAGTCGATAAAGGAGCATGTTTAGGGGGAAAATAACTGCTGATTTTTATCAATATATGAGAAGATTAAGGTTTTACTTTGTAAATCTTAATAGCATATCGATAATCTTTAATTATTCTTTTGCATAAATTAAGGTTACATCGGAATCAAAATTGGTTTTGAGAAACAAAATTGTTTCTGTGACCAATCAATAAAAATCTTTAAATACTGTTCCAAAATGTAAATTGTGATAGAGAGAAATATAATTTTCCACAATTGTTTGATCAAGATTTCTTTTTAAGGAGAATATCGGTTTTGAATATCTAATGAATAACTAAAATTCTTCAGTGATATTAGTTCAGAAGGAAATGTTTTCTCTTTTCAAAGTTCAGAAAAATTTAATAAACGGTAAATGACTTCATAAGATCAAAACTTTAGTTGAAGTTCTTAAATTAGGATTCAAGCAGTAGTTATTGAACAAAAAAAAAATTTCGCTTTTTTGCAAATTTATAAGTTTTAATATTTTTCTTGTTTCACATTATTCAACGATATTTATTTTCATGTTAAAATAGAAATAATTAAAATGATGTAAAATAAATTTTATATCAATTCGCATCTGTATATTAAAAAATATCAGGATTTTTGTTATAAATATTTTAAATAGAAATTTTTAATAGATTAATTTAATAGAATAATTTTTAATAGAAATAATTAAAATGATATAAAATAAATTTTATATCAATTCGCATCAATATATTAAAAAATATTAGAATTTTTGTTATAAATATTTTAAAATACCTTAAAAAGGTTCTTCAAAACTATAAAAAAAGTAATTTGAAATATTGTACAAATTACAAAAGATGGGACTTATATTATCGCAACCTATTTGCGACATTATATGAAACGAAGCACGTGATTGCCAATTCAGTGCATACGACACATGCGAAATTGGGGTTGTCAATTTGGCGAGTTATCTTGGACGTTGGTGATTGCGATAGTATGTAAATACCAAAAAAATGTTTAGAATAATCTGGATTATTCTAACTTATTAAATTCAAGTTAAGTAAGATTATGGAAAATTATGTAAAAAATAATTTAAGCTAAAAAATTTTGAATTCTTGTCCGATTTATATCAATGGAATCGTTTTGTGTCCCCATTAAAGTCGTTATTCTTTGATGTACTGAAAAAATAACCAAGCGTTATTAACAAATTCCAAAAAAGTCACATAAAGGTATTGATTCTACATAAAAATACTCAGATTTTATAAAAAGTGTTCCCTTTTATTGTGTATCTGGCTTAAAAAATTTTTTCCTAAAAAAAAGGATTAAAAAAAACATTTACATGAATTTTTCATTAAAATATTTATTCCTATTGCATGTAAAATTTTTACGACTAACTTAAAAAAATACAACTTTTCCAGTCTGCACAAAATCTATGAAAAAGAAAACCAGGAGAAATCTCCTTTATCATACCAAAAAAGAGAAGGAAAAAAAAAAAGGAAAAGAATGGGAATAAAAGATAAACAAACACTTCTCTGTATTTGGGTTTGCGCCAAAAAGTTTTCTAACCAATTTCTTGTCTATTTACCATGCTTTCACTTATACTTTTTTTCAAGAACAATAAGAGATACGATATTATTTTAAGAAGAAAAGCATAAAAGTAAAGATAATGCTTCAGTAGAAGACCGCTAGAAGCGCTTTTTACCGAATGGGAACACAGATATTACTGAATTATTTTTGCTTACCTTTTATTTAAGGAAATATATGGAGGGTATTCTTTGCCGAAACAATTTCGGAAATGAGGAAAACTTATTTGCATAATGCTCTTTGATACTGTCCCGGCTATACATTCAGTATTTCTATTTCAGTAGCTGAGAAACGAAAAGATCAATGAAGAAATTACAAATCAGTCGAACGTGGAAATGAAATGTTTTCTTCCAAAAGGATTGCTCGTTCTAAAAATATACTCTGGAATTATATATATATATATATATATATATATATATATATATATATATCTTTAGAGTTTGAATGGACCCATTTTGGGCTAGTTTTTGTGCGCGTGTGTGTGTATTTGGTTAATTCTTTCAACTCTTCTTTCAAGAAATATGTAAAAACTTTTCAAAATGTTTCCAAAATATAATTTGGAGTGCTTAAAAGTATATTTGAAGATTATGTTTTACATTTAATCTGTGTTTTTAATGTTTAATCGTGATAATTTATGTAAAATCAGTATGCTTTTAAGGGGAGTCGGAAACCTCTATACCGACAATGTTAAATTGGCTGTTTTCGATGTACCTTTTCTCAAAATCTGTTATGTGTACATGCTTGAAATTTTTCACACATACAATTAAAGTACACATTTCTCATTATACTAAAATAAATCTTTTAGCTAATTTTGAATTTTTTAATAATTTATAAAAGATTTTATCAGAAATATTAAAATTGGACTCATTTTTCACATGAAAAAATTTGTAAAAAATAAATTTTGAGTTTTTTTTACAAAAAGCTCAATTCAGTATATATTAACGATCCTTATAAATATATCATAAAAAATTTGCATACCTGTAAACAGTAGTTTCTCAGAAAAGGTACATCGAACATCAGAAATTTCATTTTGAGATAAATTGATTTTAATGTATACATTGAGGCTTCTAATCGGTTAGAAAATAAAAAAATAAATAAAAGGCTCAATTTACAACAAAAAATACATGTTTTGGTTTATATCAGACGGTCAACTTTTAAGCAAAAACGAAGTACTTTGTTTACATTTCTCGCCATTAAAATGGGCCTGGCCCAGTTTCAACGATTATTTAAAAATAGGTTTTAAGGACTTCTAATTATACCGAGAGGTTATAGTAAGGTGTTTTAGAAATGTTAAAATATATACAATTTGAATGAAAATGTTGAAATGCTCAAAAAATAAGATTTAGCTTTTAAACACCCCTTTTAAAGCATCAAAAGACCTATTAAATCAATTTTTGTTTAAAACCCTTCATGTATTTTTAAAACTAGTTTTATCCCCCCAGCTTCTTTTAATGATTTTGAAAGGATAATATACTTTTTTTTGTTTTGATATCTAAATCCAGAATTAAGTTCTCGATTGATTAAAAAACATACCCCTATAGCCCCACCCTTTTGGGATAAAAAAAATAAATAGGGCTT
This sequence comes from Trichonephila inaurata madagascariensis, assembly GCA_019973955.1. NCBI lineage: Eukaryota > Metazoa > Arthropoda > Arachnida > Araneae > Nephilidae > Trichonephila > Trichonephila inaurata. Next base: position 3,594 of record BMAV01025189.1, on the reverse strand, counting down.
GAAGTTTTAAATGGGAACTATAATTACCCCAAAACCCCTAGAGTCGATTTTACAAAACTCATTTTTAGCAAAGCACAAAATAAACATCCTTACAAAATTTCAAAATTTAAGTCGAATAACTTAAAAACGGGAATCTCCCTCAAACCCTTGGAAGTCTATACCTATTATCCGTATTTAGTAGTTTTCTACACAACAAAAGAAACTTGCTTATCAAATTTCAAGTATTTAGGTCTGATAGTTAAAAGAAGGGAAATTTTTAAATGCCGTAAAATCCGGAGTATAAGGTGTACCTATACTTTCATGCCGCAATTTTTAATTTTTAGGTATGTTCGTCGTACAACGCACACTCCCTTTTTTACGAAGAAATCTGAAATGTACTTGCGTAATGTTCTTATGTTTTGAAGTCATTTATTTGAAGTATTATTGCACGCCTTAAGAAAAAATAGTATACTTCCAGAACTACAACCCTTTAAGTTCATAAGGAATGCCATTTGTTTTAAATAAACAGTATTTCGATGCACAAAGTCTAACTTTTTTCTTTGTCCATTTTTTTAAAAAAATTTTAAGCTCTCATTTTTATACCCGGTGTAATTCCGATCTTATTTTTTTGCATTAAAAGTGCGTCTTATAAGCCGGATCTTACGTGATATGGCCTCATAACCGCTTGCCTAATTATCTCGAGTTATCTCGGGATCATATATATTGCAGTTAATTATTATCCTGAGAAAACTCGGGTGAAGCAGAATTTATCAGTAAGATTTGTTTTATCACGGTCTAACTCGGCCTGGAGGAAATGAAAGGAAATATTCAGCTTTGATTGGCAGTTTGCTAATTTTGTTGTTTTCACGATTCTTTTGGAAGAACTGGCCACGTGTTTTCTCTATTATATAGTATACGTCGGCTTGTGAATTATTAATGTATAAAGAAGGATAGTTGCATTGAAAATAAAAGGTAAAGTAATGCCGATGATGCAAGATAGCGAAAGCGAGGGTTTTTCAAATAGTGATTATGAAGAGGTGGACATCGAAAATTAGTGGAAGTGATTCTTCTATATGTAGTCTTATTGAGACAGTGTACTTAATCTGTGTGCTCCCGTAAAAGCGATTCCAGAGGTTAGACTGTTAGAAAAGAGACCAGATACCAGTATACAGAATGTCAGATATTACTTAGTGTTGTCCCTTGTTTCAAAAACTATCAGACAAAGACAAATATTTAACTTTTTTCCAATTGCCCGAGATAACTCGGGATAGTAAACTAATATTAAAACTAAATGCTTTTACCCCTATAAAATATTAAAAATTCAACTTAAAACCTACATATTTTGTTTTGTTTCATTTCCTTGTATTTAATAATAAAATTTTAAAAAATGTGATGATTTTTTTGCAATTTTCTCTAAAAAAATTTGGAAGGGAAGCCATTAAACTCCCTCAGGAGTCAATTTCCACAGAATTCGTTCTTAGCGGATCTTTACTTAATAATCGAATTATGTTTGCCAAATTTCAGGTCTAATAGGTCTAAATTTTTTAACTATATTTTTTTACTTAACCTCTAATGGCTCAGGAGATTAGATAAGTGCTGTTGTTTCTATTATATTTAATTGATTAAGGTTGATTGCTCCTCGGGTTTAGAGACTTAAGTGCTTTCTCCATTCAGTTTTATAAAGCTGTTAAGTGAAATAGTAAATAAAAGTGTGTTTTTTGTTAAAATGGTCTATTTGTACTCGAACCTTTTTACACCCGCGGTCGACGGGACACGACATCTATCCTGCTTAAAAGAGTCCGACTATGTGATGGTCTTTGGAAGGATGACATTGGAAAAGGCCAAATATTGGTAGCATATATTATGTGTGTTTTACTTTATTTATTTATTATAATTTTACAAATATTTTTTAAATGTATTTTTAATAGATTAACTAAGAAAAGGCTATCATGGCATTTGCTTTCTAAATATTTAGTTCAAGTAAAAACTACATATTAACTCATTTCTTAGCACCAGAAGAGAGGTTGTTCTTCAATGGGTCCCATCCTATTGCGGCATTCATGGAAATGAACAAACCAACAACTTTGCCAAAGAAACTTCGACTTGCATCCACCTTTCGATGCCTCTTCAAAACGCTAAGCGACTTCTTAGGGACAAATTTTGGCAGAAAAGAATATCCACTTGTGACGTCTCTCGCGTCTTTCTGATTAACATGACTCCTATGTTCTTTGACGGCCACGATTGATGGCAAAACTTTTCCAAAACCCCAAAACCAAGAAGAGGAAACGGATTTGAATATGTAAATGAGATATACTATAAAAGGATATCGTGATAAGCTTAGAAATAACAAGAGCATAGCGTAGCAGGCTCAGAGGTTGTAGTGTGGAATCATTCTGATCAATTTCGGACAAAGCTTAGTGTGAAATCTTGCGGACCAAGAATAAGCAGTCAAGAATTAGTCATTCGGATCAAGAATCTTCATAGATAAAGTTATAGATTATATTTTTAGGTCAAGGACCAGAACGGGAAAGGTAATATTAGATATAAGTAATTAGATAACAGGATTATTTAGGATAATTGAGATAGAGGATCTAATTGCGTGATCTGACTTAAATACGTGATTTAATTTGGGGCTTGACTCTCACTCTAATTAATAATTGTCAAATTAGAATTTAAGTATTATAAGTTACTCTTAATAAAAGTTGTATTAAGAATTATGTCTCATCATTTTGATAATCCCACACCTCTAGTTACGGAACCGGGAGACATGTCACCCGGATGGCTATGTCTCAATGGCGCCCGAACATCTATAATTCTTAGGTAATGTAGGTGGAAATACAATTTTACCTGAAATGTACTTTTCGGGGCGGAGAATGTTGCTGAGTTTATCGAGTGCATCGATAACAATATTCAGTTACTTGAAATCCCAAGTAATCTGTCGTGCTTACTTAAAAAGTCATCTCAGGGAAGGGGTCAAGATTGGTATTCGATATTTGGTTCGTTGTTGGTGCAAAATACAGACGGATTTTTCGCAGCTCGCTGAATTAGCGAAGGCTTTTCCCGCGATCAAAAATAAAAAGAACTACAGTCGGAGTTTTATGCATCACAGCAGGAAGAAATCAGAGGCGACTGATTTTAAAATAGATTACTAAAAATAGAGAGAAGTTTAGAATTAGGGAAAGTCCCAAGAGATTAGTGGATCATATTTTAGTTCGACTCGAACCACAGGTACAGGACTACGTGGAAGTCCGAAACCACAAAATACATACAACTTTTAGAAGTACTGGCTAAATTCGAAGAGAGATATTCTTTCAAATTACAAAGGGGGTTAATCGAACCATAATGTAGAAAAAATGAGGTCAAAATGCGCATAGGATGCCTAATTTTGAAGCTAATGGTAGAAACTGGAGGAATTCGGAAATAAGGAGACCAAATAACAGAAATGAGTTTTACGAGAATAGGGCAAAATAATAGAGGGTTCGAGAGGAATAGGTTTAATAATAATGATCAGAGATTCAGCAACAGGGGTTTCTCATTTCCCAAATGAGCGAAATGATAATTTTAATAGAGGGACCGTAGAAATAAGGGTTCGGATGATAATTTCAATCGGGAAGG